>OU343217.1:158436535-158621747 GCA_910596185.1 Chrysanthemum makinoi | reverse complement strand
ATGGACTTTCGTTTTACCCAACTACATTCAATGTATTTGGTCATGGGGTCAAATAATTTAAGTTTCTACCCATTTATATTACCCATTATAATACATACTAGCATGATATATTTACCCATATATGTAAAACACTATTTGTTATACATAAACTATTTAACTAAACATGTTTATTGGCTTTTGTGGGCTTTGACTATATGCAACATAACAAACATGTACGAACCTGTGTTGTAGCATACAAGGACTTGAGTCGCCGAAGTAAGCAGAGTATTGAGACAAGATCTAAATACAAGTAACTTATACATTTTACGTTATGTATTACAAGTTACATGTTTGTCATCAACAAAACAAATGAGAATGTATAGATTAAATATCGCAATATTTGCACTAACAACCCTCCCTTTTGATGATGACAAAATATATGTAAACGTAATAGATAGGTAAAATGTCAAAGTTACTTAAGGTCTGTGACTTCCTATACATTACCTTCTTTCGCTATTAACTTCTCCCCCTTTTGTCGAAAAAAAAGGGTGTGTCCTTTAAACTTAATTCTTCCCAAGAATGGCGAAGCTTCATCCTTGGTGTATGCTCCTCTTGACGGGTTGCTCCCCTTGTTAAGTGGCGCCAAGTATTTTAGGAAGACTAAATTGTTGGTAATTTGTAATGTTATCAGTTTCGACGAAAAACTCCCCTTTATTGAGTGCGCCAAGTTCTTCTAGTATGTTTTGAAAATCTACAAAACAAAAGTTAGTGCAAATTATATTCTGCCCCGGACGAGTAAGTCATATGATGCACTTATAAATGCTCGACTGGAAGCTCTCAGCTCGAGGGCTGCCAAGAACCCATTAGTGTTAAAAAGATAATGATCGTACTACTTGCATCATCATGGTTGGTTTAGAGGTTGTAAGGTTTGTCTCGGGTTAAGAAAAAAAGGTGCTTAGTGATGAGACGATTTCATTACGAATTCACTCGGGCTTTGACAACATAGGATGTTTGGAAGGACGGGTTGAGCTATCATGAATTGTAGTGGTAGTGACACTTGTAGATGTGATTGACACAAGTAGCTTGTGGTTTGAGGTTGTGGTTGACACAAGTAGGATGTGGTAGAACATGAAACATACTTCATCACGTAGTTCATGAACTAGACCTTGGACACCTGCGTGATAGTGATAGAAATAATCATTATGACTTAGAGGTATGGAAGTTGTGGTAGAGGTGATGAAAGGTATCAAGGTGAATCTTTGACTTGGTTGATGACTCAATAGAGTTGGTAGACATGATGACTTTGTGAGTAGTGATTAAAGTGGAGTAAGATGGTTAGGATGATGCAAGATTAGGAATATATAAAAGAAATGTGCGAATGAGCACAACTTGACTTGATGGTGAAATCGACTATTGTCATCCTACAGGAATCCAAAAGAGTTAGTACAAAAGGAAAACATTTATACAAATGGATAAATTGCTCACATAAAATCATGAAACGAAAAGAAAGAACACGTATAGAATCATATAAATGCAACTCATTTATAAACATATATGAAAATGATAATCCTAAGTGTTGAACAAGTGCTTGTGTGGAAAAAGGAAGTTTGAAATGATTATCTAAGGAGATAATGTACCTCTGTTCCACCTGCCCTCATTAGAGGGATCCGGCTAGCTTAAGTCTAGGGATACGGTTAACGTGATGAGGTAAAAATGAGGTGATTGGGTTCTAGCAAGGTCTAGCACCTACATATCCTAAGTTACTCCTATTGAGGTCTTATATTAAGATGGACTTAAATGATCGCTTTTAGCTAGAGTTGACATGAATCGTCAATTTATCCCACGATTCTCCAATGAGGGATCCGCCTAGGCTAATCCTAGGATTCGCTCTCACAGCTAGAAAGAATAAAAATGATGTTTGTAAGGTCTAACTTCTATACCTCCTGAGTGTTTCAGCCTTCCTAAGTGTCTTAAATGAAAGAGTATTCTAAATGATCAAGAGCAATGAGCTTATGGTAGCTAATGATTGCCTTTATGGAAAGAAATGGGGCTTTATGAGCACCCTGGAGGATGATCAAAGATAACACTAAGAAATTTGAGAGTGTCAAGTGGTGTTAAATGATCCTAGAGATCGATAATAACTTAAGAGAGATTCGAAAATTTCCTTAAAAACGGGAATTAAAAACTAGTTTTTGGCCTATTTTGAGGTAAAGATTACTAAAATCAATTTGCTAAAATTGAGAGAAATATCAACTAAGTGTTTGAGATGAGAGGAACAATGTGTAAAACATTGAAGTAAAGATGGTGAGTTTTGAAGTAATGATAAATCAAAAATACTTTGAATGTGATCCTAATGTAGCATGTTTAACTAGTCCAATAAGGTCCGAATGTGGATTGATGCAAAGAGGATAAAAGGAACTTTCGTCCCACTGATCCCACGGATCCTTCACTGGTGGGATCCGCCTAGTTACATCTAGTGGATCCGGCCGAGACAGATTTTCTAACGTAATAGTTGCATTTTACTCTATGTTTTGAATTATGAAACTAATGATTTCTACAACAAGTATACATGTATACACATTAAGCAAAGCAAGGAAAGCATGTAGAGATAACATATAGGCAATCAAATGAGATCGACCTCACAAATAACACACAGGTTTAGCAAACTTAACAAGCACTATTTAAGAAGCCCAAAACAGATTTACGGTCTAGATTAGTAAATCATTTACATTAACTCTTCCCCTGGTCGGGGTGCTACGAGCGTGGGGAGCGCTACCAGGTGTTGTTTAAGTCAGATAGGCTTCTTCAGCTGCCTCAGAGTCCAAATGAAATCTCCCTTTTATTCACTTCTTGAGTGTTTTAAAGAGAGAGAGTGACTGTTCACGATTTGGACAAGAATCTATTTAGACCGCCGCTTCCATGAGGGACTAGACTTCTTTTAACGCTGCTGTGAAGGAAGTTGGATGACGGCCTGGTTTTCTCCGACATCATTTAATGCCATCCGTTCTATCAAATATCCAAGGAACATGCCTTCAGAGCCAAAAGTGCATTTCTTAGGATTTAGTTTCATGTTGATATCTCGAAAGTCTTAAACTTCCTTATGTCACGCACTAATTCATCCTCAAGATGGCTTTTTATGACCGTGTCGCCCACGTAAACCTCTAGGTCGCGGCCCTCCGCTTTTCAAATGCTTCTACGGCCGTTGGTAGGTGGTGCTCGCGTTTTCAAGCCAAAGGGCATTTGTTGTAGCAATAGGCGCCTTGGCTTGTGTGGAAGGCCGTTTTTCCTTTGTCTTCCTTAGCCATCTAGATTTGGTGGTATCCTTTGTGCGCTCAGGAAGCATTTCGGGTATCCACACAAAGACTCTATCTTCCAAATATTCTCCTAGAATGGTAGCAGCTTGTGGACATGCTTTGTTGAGATCTCGCGGAAGTCCACGCAACATCCTCCAACTACCACGTTCTTGACCATCACTGGGTTAGAAAGGCGTCATGGTAGTAGACCTCTCGCGATACCAAGGCCCACAAGTTTTGCATCTCTGCATTGCTTGTGCGCTGCCTGGGCCTGGCCGCCGCTTCTTCTCGACTTAATCGAGAGTATCCTTGTTGATTCTCGGCCAGGTTCTCAGAATCGAAGGTGGTACACCGTCATGTGCTTTGTTCCCATGCAAAGATATCCGAGATTCTTTGCAAGAGTGCGACTCGACGCCTCTACCTTTATTAGACAATGATCCCTCAATCGATACTTTGATCTGGGTAGTGATGAATTGCAATCCCTCGTTTGGTACTTGGGTGCGCGCTGTTCAACCGTCGCCGCCTCACACGTAATCGTGTTACGCTCTAGGTGGTACAGTGGCATTGTAGAGTAACAATACCTCCTTCCACCGGGAATTTGAGCATCCCATGTGTCAGAACGCATCGCTACGCGCATCGATATATCCCTGGTCTTCTAATAATGCCATTGTATGGCGAAGGGGATTTGATCACCATAAAATTCATCCAGGCTGTCGAGGAGTGTTCCTTATTGTGAAAACGTAGAGGGGGTGAATACGTTTCCGTTTCAAACTTAAAACTTTTGTATCAAATATAGTATAAACCATTGCATTTGCTAATCTCGACGCTGGAGGATGCATTTAACGATACGGCATGTAAGCCAACCCCTTAATATCACATACGATTTCGCAAGATTAATGGTTCATTAAAAATCAAGTTTCACCATTATTATTCCGCTGCTTTTTCTTGATCAAGCGTGTCATAATATGTAATGTGTTAAATATAGTTTGTGACTATATGAAAGACCAAGTATGTGTCACGTATATAGACATCAACCATATAGAAAATAAACAATGTAATGCTACAAGGACGAGGGATTTATAAGGTTCGGCTACAAGGACACCTTCTCTTGCTCTACTCCACTCGAATCACCTACTCGAGAGTTCGTAATCACTACACCAACTCCTTATGGCGGAGAAGCCTTCACAACGTCGCTACACCTTTTTCCGGAACAAAGCTAAATACCGAGTTCTTTCACACCAAGGCGAACCACACCTATCACAACGCCGCCTACCCTTTATACCTGGCTAGGCTAACCACCCGGTTCGTTCTTTCACCCAAGGTGAACCACACCTATCACAACGCCGCCTACCCTTTATTAGGTACTAGGCTAAGCACCTAGTTCCATTACTATGGAGGAACTACTACCCATCACAACACAACACCTAATCTCAAGGAGATCCCACCTTTACAACACCGCCAAGGATATCACCATCCTTAGATCTAAAAATACTATATGTATAACGATGCTTCTCATCGACATAATGCATCTAGGCATTCTTCACTAATGCCATTTACACGATCCTTCAGCATCTTTCACTAATGCCTTCAACACGGATCTTCTGCACTCTTCACTAATGCCTTTGACACATCTATGACACCCGCTATGTTTTGCGCCCAACATAACAAAACTTGTTTTATGGCACAAACACATAAACCATCGAGTCTAGTCATAGATACAAGAATATGATACTAGACAATATCCAAGACAATGTGTCTAATGGATATGAACTCCTAGACTAAACATCAAGAACCCAAAACATGATGTAGTTAGTCTTCTAAGAATGAAGATGACAAGTTTCCCAAGCTTGTTGTATAAGATCTTCATGTGCTGTATTCTTTGATGGGTGATCACTTCAGTAGGTAAGGAAGCAAGATCTCTAAGCTTGCTTTGGAGGATCACTGCGGGAGTATGCTTACAACAAAATGAGAGTTAGAAGCATTATGATCATATGAGATGAGGGTGGTTTACATGTTTCCTAATGATCTAAATATCCTAGATTTGGGAGAGAAACTATGTGTGAAGTGTGAAGAAATGGTGCAATGGCTTGCTATTTATAGCAAAAAGACCAAAACCATGTTCGCCCCAAGGATCCTTCTAGGATCCGACCCTTTGTAATTCCGTGATCCAGGGCACTTTGAGGGATCTCAGAGGACGCCCCTTTGCCCATTGTTTTTAGGTCATGGGTCATGGGTTATGGGGTGGTCCATGGGTATTCCTTTAGATACAATGTATCTAATGAGTACAATGTATCTTGTCTTATGGGTATGGGTCAATACCATGGGTCATGGATATTATCCATATATGACTTATGCATGATGTCATGCAAATGGGTATGGGTCATGGACTTTGGGTTTTACCCAACTACATTCAATGTATTTGGTCATTGGGTCAAATACTTAAGTTTCTACCCATTTATATTACCCATTATAATACATACTAGTTATGTATATATTTACCCAATATGTAAACACTATTTGTTATACATAAACTATTTAACTAAACATGTTTATTGGTTTGTTGGGGTTTTGATCATAATGCAACATAACAAACATGTACGAACCCGTGGTTGTAGCATACCTAGGACTTGAGTCGCCGAGAGGTGTTGAGTAGTATTGACAAGATCTAACTACAAGTAACTTATACATTTTACTTTATGTATTACAAGTTACATGTTTGTCATCAACAAAACAAATGAGAATGTATAGATTAAATATCATAATATTTGCACTAACACTTATTACCAACTTTGACTAGTAGGCGTATTTTCCCCATAGGCCATATCTTTTCTCCTGAGAAAGCCAACGCTGTCATGGGCGGGCTTAATCGATCACAGATCTCGTGTCAGAGTTGCTTGAAACAATGTTCTACATTATGTCCGCAGATGCTCCTCCATCAATATACAGTGGATATCGTGACCCCCGATTAATTTCAATGGTGAGCGGTTCTACCATCATTGTCCGCAATCAAGAGAGGGAAAGAGATTTCACTTCCACGGAAAACTTCGGCCGATTTTCTCAGCCTAGTTACTCGCCCATGATTGTATCATGTAGATGGTGTCCGCCTTTATCTTTGGGTACGCCATCCTTCTTGTTCCGTTTTTTGCTTATCTTTTTCTTCCTTAATATTCTTGACTAAATGGTCCAATCTGCCTTCTTTTACCAACTTATCAATTAGTTGGCGCAATTGGACACACTCATTGGTGGTGTGGCCCTTCTGTCCATGGTTGTCGCGCAGATCCGCTCCTCACGCCTATCTTTTCGCGCGACAGGGTCTCGAAGTTCCGCTCCTTCCGCCGCGAAATATCTCCTTTGGAGTCTTGTTAGCGGGTGTATTTGTCATTATCTTTTCCGCCCTGGCTACGGTAAGCTTTTGCGTTGCTACTTTGGTCCGTGGATTGTCTCCGGATCGTTCTTGTGGCCTCGTAGTTTAAGTAGCCCTTCCTCTATCCGCCGCATCGCTCTCCTTGGATAAAGGACCTGTCCGTTTCATAAGTTCATCAAAGGTTCGGGGAATCTTGTCGCTCAACCTTTTGATGAGTTCGGTTATTGATCCCATTCATGAACCCCGAGATCTTCGCGACTTCCAGCATGCTTTAACCTCGATGCACTCATCTTTGAAGTGCTCCACATAAGCCAGGATTCCCCCTACCGCTTTTTTACCTAGCGAAGTTCGATGTGGTTTTGGCACATTTTTTCCTCTCGAGTGGTTAGCGCAAACGCCTTTCGCAATTCTTCAAAACCATCAATGCTGCTGGAAGCTTATCGAACCCTTGCGCCAGAGCAACCCACTAATGTGGAATTAAACATATGGCACCACACGCCGTGGCCAATTTTCGAGGTAGCCGCGATTCAAAATTTTAGGTGATCGTCGATCACCTTCGTTCGCCATAGGTTTTCACATTAGCGTACGCCTCTCTTGTTTTCCGAGAAGTCACCACGCGCCAAGTGAACGATCCACCTTTTGGCGGCGCCAGGGAAGAGACGTATCTTCTTCCTCCTGGTCGCGATATCTTCCCCTCGGACTTCCAAAGGTCCAGCTACGGCCCTCGTTATCCAGGAATTACCGAGACGCGGTTTTCCTTTTGTCGGCGCTGCTTCCACCGCTCCCGAGGAGTCTCCCAGATGATGAACTTTTCGGGCGCTGCGCCGACCGCCCTCCGAATCCAACTTGAAGGGCTTCCACTCGAGGGAGCCGCCGTCCAAGTCTGCCCTGAACCCCTGCGGCTTCCCAAATTTATCATGGATATTGATACGTCACCGCTCTCTTTCATGTTCTTCTAGATACCGCAGTCATCTCGCTTCATTGTTTTCCACTCTTCTCCCAACCTCGGTAAATACCGGGCTCTCTACGGTTATTCTTCGTGCTTATCCCTCTCATGGCGCGGATGGGGAAGTCTCAAAGGTCGAAGTTTAGCGGGCTTTAGGCTCGCTCGACCTCTTTTTGCCTTCTTGCATGAGTGCCGCCAAGGTTTCGTAGTTTTGGGACACGGTTGCTTGGTGCTAATCCAGTGCAACTCCTTCTAGTGCAAGAATATCTGTTTATCCGACCTCACGGAGGCGCGCCTGGCGTTTTTGTAAGATCCTTTTCTAGTAGGGGAGTGGTATAAAGATTACGTAGTGGATCTTCTACGTTGGTTGTTGTTGTGGCAGCATGGGTTGTTCCCGGGCGCCGCTCTAATCGCCGAAGATCGATCCGACGCCGACTTGGTTTTAGCCGGGTTGTTCCGAGGCTTGTTTGAGGGTCGATCCGATTGTCGTTTCTTCCCTTGTAAGTCACCATGCGATCGCTTTTGGTTTTGCTTCGTCATTCTAGTTCTTAGTGTTTGGTCCTACTGACACGCCACTTGTTGATACAAAAGTTGGCATGCCTGTTTGAACTCCTGCTCGTATCAATTGAGTCTGGTGCTCGGAGACATGCATTGGTAAACGTAAAACACCGCTAGGCTTATCAGGATTGTCTCCTTCCATTATCCTCCTACAGAGTAAGTAATCGCTTAGGTTAATGGAGAGTTAGGATTTTAGATCGCACCAATGAGGATGGGTTCTCTATATACACATCAAATCCTTTTTGGTTTCTGTTCCTCAACCTTCTGCTGATCCGCCTAAGTCTGTTGAACGCTTATCTCCACAAATAGAGATATCCGATATCTTATTCCATAATACTCTCGGTTTGGGCCTTTGTTCCAAACCATTACCGTTACCATGCGCATCGGGCTTAATTGTTAGTATCATTCATTAGTCGGGTTCATGACCCGAATGTAGACTATACGTCATCATAAGTCAATTCATAATAAAATGATTCATATCTCAAATAATAATGATTCACTAGTGCACTATGATTCAATATTAATATAACGATTCATATTTATGTCACTAAACATTATATTAGTTATGTGATGGATATTAACAAAATGATTATATGATTCGATATTGACAATAATTGTTTGTTTTTTCGTATCCATATAAATTGAGTTCATATAAGAAATTAGAATCTTTAACTATTAGTAATTGGTACCTAACGATTTATAAATGAATTATTTTAAAGAATACAAAGTGGCGCCCATTTCTTGAATCCTTAATATAGATATAAAATAATATTTAAGAATGGAGAAATTAGTTGAAATGCATCCAAACTGATTGTTGGCGGAAGTAAAGAAAAAGAATCAAAAGTGAGTAAGTTGGTTACATATAATAATGAACATGGTAGTTACTTTCTATAGATTTTGTAGGACTTGATAAAAAACGTATGGCAAATGAAAAAGTCAAATTCAAAATACCCTTTCTACCCTTATTTTAATTTAATGATATTAATGGCCAAGATCACTTCTCAATTTTCTCAATCTAAAATCCTTCTCAATATATATATATATATATATATATATATATATATATATATATATATATATATATATATATATATATATATATATATATATATATATATATATATATATATATATATATATATATATATATATATATATATATATATATATATATATATATATATATATATATATATATATATATATGTATATATATATATATATATATATATATATATATATATATATATATATATATATATATATATATATATATATATATATATATATATATATATATATATATATATATATATATAGATATAGAGTATATGGAAACCCGAAAGGGAGACAGTCAAACGAATGGAATAATTGAAAGAAGGAATGGATGGATAAAACGCTCAGATGTCGAATTTATCACTAAGGATAATGGGATTTGTAAGGATTTTGATTGGATAATTACACTAATGATTGATTGGAATGGTATTTGGATACAGTAACTATAAAGACAACAATCGATTAACAAACTTAAACCGTCGTTTATTAAATTACCTAAACGTACAAAATAAAACGTGAGTTTTAAGAAATAAAAGACCTACAAATATGAAAATGATATTTTTACAAACCTGATAATAAAAGAAAATTATTAAAAAATTAAAAAATTAAAATTATTTTTATAACTATTTATTTAATTATTATTAATTAAAAACTATTTTTAACTATTTAATAATACTCTAAAATATAAGAAAATGTGAAATAAAACTAGAAAAATGAAATTATGATTTAGAAAAATCTAAAATATTATAAAACTTATTTTAAAACTGAAAATATATTTATTACACCTTTTATCTATTTATTATTAATTAATTACTATTTATTAATTATTTAAAATACACTTAAATACAAGAAAATATAAAATTAACCTGGAAAAATAAACTTATAACTTAGAAAAATCTAAAATATTATAAAACTAATTTTAAAACTGAAAAGATATTTTTATGTTTTTTATTTATTTATTATTAATTATTTAATACTTTTAACTATTTTAAATTCTAATAAATACTAAACAAACTAAGAAAATTATGAAATTTTTTCTATAAATATCCTATGGTGACAGAAAGCTAAGAAAATTATAAAAAATGAAATTGCTTAATAATAAGCTGAAAAGAAAAATTAAAAAGCTAATTTCTATTAAATAAATGCTATCACTATTTTTAAAATGATGTTTTTGTGTTTTTTCTTTTTCAAAACTATTTAACTACTGAAAATAAGAAACTTTAATAAAGAAAAAAATTTTACAACTTAAAAATAAGCTATTTGAGAGGCTTATAGCTCAATGATGAGCTTATGAGCTTATTTTTGATGATTTAAGCTCAAACAAACACAGAAATTGGAACCAAAAGGTGAAATAAGATACAAACAAGCTAAAACTACTTATATTAAGCTAAAGGCACAAAGATACACACGATAAGCTATAAATAAGCAAATAAACACTTATCCTAAGTCATAACAAAGCAGGGCTGCACCATATTAACAAGCAATTTAAGCTTATGTAATAAGCTAAAAAGCTCAAAACAAAGGCGAGGTAGCAAGATGGACTGTGGGCTTTCAAAAGTCCAAGCTCACACCCTATGGCTCACTAATAAGCTTATGAAAAGCTTGTGAAAAAGCATGTAAACCTTGACTACTTTGGTTAAGAGCCTTGGTGGGACAAACAAAAGCTATGCTTGACCCTACTAAATATAAAGAAGTTGAAAATAAGCTTGGGAACCTTAAGACACTAGGTTAGCTTTCAAAAGCCAAGGTTCAATGCTTAGGTCCCACTAATAAGCTCTTGCGTGAGCTTGTGAAAGTAGCTAGCTCAAGCTGTGCCTGAGGGCACTTTTTGAAAAAGGGTCTAAATAAGCTAGAAAATAAGCAGTTTAATAAGCAATCTAGAAATTATAAAAAATACTATGATAAAGATGAGCAGTTATATTTTAATATTCCAAAAGCATAAAACTTGAAACTCAAAGTTAAACCTTATAGAAATTAATCTATTTTATTTAAAAACTGACCAAATGGAAATTTTGACTTTTTATATTACACTAATATGTTGACTAATATGAACTTTGAATCAATCATAATCACTGATTATGATGTATTAAGGTGGATTAAGACTGATTTGATCAACAATAACAACTTAAAATCATGAAAACAAGATCATAGATCATGAAAATCCAACAGTTAGTTAACAAGTTGTGATTAAAACTATTTTGACTTTTTATCAAATGAACCTGGTTTTCTTTGTTTCGAGCTATATTGACCTATTGACACAAACAACAACAACAAGTAACAACACAAATACCCTCTATCGGTTAACACAGTAAAAATCAAACAATCCTTTATCAAAAGCTGTTTTGAAGATTTAAACACTAAAACAGTTTTAAAGCAAGAAATCAAGTGAGTAACTTATACTAACTATAATGAGAGCGAGAATTAAACTAAAATTAACAAGCTTTAAACACTAATACTAAGAATTGCAAATTATGAGAATTTGCTTACAAGAGATATCAGTGAAAATACGAACCAGAACAAAACCACTCTAATAGCTTTCCACAGAAGCTAAACCCAAGGCAATCCATATATTACCCTGCTCTTTTGAACCATCTTCATTGAATTTTTATTTTTCTAACTATTTTTAGTATTTTTCTTGTATTTTTGAATTTTGATAAACTGAATTTTAAGGTGTCTAAAAGCTTAAAAGCTTTCAAGAGCTTATATGAGCTTAAGAATCCAAAGCAACAACTAATAACAACATTTGCATATTTTGAGAATTTTTAACAAAATTGCATAAAACTGAATTAGTGTACATAATTTGAAATTGAAACTGTGAAATAGTTTAAAATACACTGAAATATGATTACAAAGGTGCTTGAAAGCTTTGAAATACCTTGGAAACTTAAATTATTTAAAACGACATAAGCAAAATTAAATTACACTAGATAGTCTTCCACATTGCTTCTTTTTCTTTATAATGATCTTTTAGGTTCCTTGTCGACCTCTGAAACTTTCCCACCTCTTTCAGCCATTGGATCTTTCAAAATCATCAGACATCCATTTGGGTTTTGGCGCCAAAAAAGTCATGAGCAGGTTTTTAGCATTTAAAGAAGTTTGGGATATTGTGAAGGTGGAGGGAAGTGGGTAGACAGGTGTATAACAGGTGGAAAGGTGGTGGTGAGGTGGAGAGGTGGGGAAAACAACCACGGTTTGGTTTTGGGCTTGTGGTGAGGGAAAAGAGCAGTGACAACGGTTTGGTAGGGTTTGACTTTTTGACCGTTTTATTAATAGCGGGTGAGTTTAAAATTGGGTTTTAGCGGGGTTCAAATTGATTTGGGTGGCTCAAGTGGTATAGGTCAGGGTCAAGGGTCAAGATTGGTTGGGCTTGGGTTTGCAAGTTGGGCCAGGTGGGTTGGATTTGGTTGGATATTAATACAAAGGGTCCGTTTGGTTTTGGTATTAACACAAGGACCATTTATGCAATTACCAAACTTGAGGAACCGAACACTCACTTTTCCAAACTTATCAAAAGGACCAAACTTGCCATTTTGAATAGTACAAGGACCAATATTTGATAATTTTCCATTTTAAATATCAAGGACCTTTATGACACTTTTTAAACTTTAGGGACTAAAGTTGTCATTTTACAATTTTAAATTTCAAAGATCAAATTTGACAACTCATGAATCCCTAGGGACTTTAAATAACATTTTTCTTTATTTTGAATTACCAGGGACTATTTTTGACAACTTTTGAAACTTGGGGACTAAAAGCGCCAATTATGCAAACTTTGTACGTTTTTCACCTGATTTTGATATTTTTGCATTTAAAACACATAAAACACTTATTTGTGATATTTTTATCATTTTGATGCATTCGAGTGTTTTCGGATGTTTTAGATTTAAATGGTACAAAAATGATGAGTATTTAGACACTCATCAATCCCCACACTAAGATATTGCTAGTCCCTAGCAATCTTTTGAGAAAAATTAATGGATTTCATCTCTTTACCAAAAGCCATTACTTCGGGAGTAGCCAATTGTTTTAGTTCAAGTAAGAACCTTGGTACAATGATAACCAAATGATTTTGAGCAAATCATAAGCTTTCAAGCGGATTTGATTTGTCTTTACCGAGCCGTTTATACGGACTAGCCAACTCTTTAGATAAATTATCAATATTATCTTTGGTGAGTCGATTACCAATTATGGTTTTCCAACCGCCTTTACCACAAGCCATAAACTTGCGGGCTAGCCAACTTTTCACTAATTAAAGATATGGTGGGCTGAACACCATACAATTTTGGGCAAATTGCAAGCCATCAACGGATTTGATAAATCTTTACCAAGAGCCGTTTGCTCTTGGATTAGCCAATCCTTATGTGGATTAGACATGGCGGATCGATTACCATTTTTTGAGTAAGTGAAAACACTTACTCCAAAAAAATTTGGCCAAAAATGGGGGAATGGGAGGTATAATACATGATAAAATTCAGAGAATTCCCCACACTAGAAATGAATATTGCCCTCAATATTCAAAGTACTGCGGTTATGCGAAACATAGAACATAGAAGGGAAATACTACGGCCATTTATTTTATTTTTGATATATACATTTTTTTTTTTTTAATATGAAACTTAATATATATAAAGCGGGCAACTCCCCACACTAGGGTGGTAGAAAGTAGAAAGAAGTCAGAAATATGGGTGAAAACCCATATGGTGTGCTCTTGTTTTGATTCCCGAGTCGCTAGCTTGACTCGATCCCCGCATTCATTTGTTCATGGGGAAAGTTTGTAGATCTGGGACAACCACGGGTGGAATGTCCTCTCCAAAATAGTGCTTTAATCGATGACCATTCACTTTAAAATTTGGACCATCGGGTTGAGATAACTCAATAGTACCATAAGGATAAACCTTAGCAATAGTAAATGGACCAGACCAGCGGGACTTGAGCTTTCCAGAGAATATCTTCAATCTTGAATTGAAAAGAAGGACTCGATCACCAACGTTGAAAACGCGGTTCTTGATTTTGGAGTCATGAATCTTCTTTGTCTTTTGTTTGTAGATCAAAGAGTTCTCGTATGCTTGATCACGGAGTTCATTTAATTCATTCATTTGAACTTTTCGTGATCACCAATTGTCGAATATCGAAGTTTGCATATTTCAAGGCCCAGTATGCTTTGTGCTCAAGCTCAATCGGAAGATGACATGCCTTTCCGTACACTAGCTTGTATGGAGTACACGCGATGGGTGTTTTATAAGCTGCGGAAGGCCCGAGTCGTCATCGGTTTATCCGACCGGGAGGCACGCGGTTTTAGCCTCTTGTCCTTTCAGAATTCTTTTTATACCACGGTTGGAAACTTCCACTTGCCCACTTGTTTGGGGGTGGTATGCGATAGAGAGGCGGTGGGTTACACCATACTTTTGCATGACTCGATCAAATTGGTCATTGCAGAAATGTGTACCACGATCACTAATTATAGCTCGTGGAGTTCCAAACCTAGCAAAAAGAGATTTTAAGAATTTCACAACAACTCGGGCATCATTAGTAGGTAAAGCTTTCGCTTCAACCCATTTTGACAAATAGTCAACGGCCACAAGTATGTATTTGTTTCCTCGAGATGATGGAAATGGCCCCATAAAGTCAATGCGCCAGATGTCAAATATCTCACACACTTGAATGGCGTTTTGCGGCATTTCATTTCTTTGTGAGATATTTCCATGACGCTTGACAAGCGTCCGCGAGGTTTTGACAAATTCGTGGGCATCCTTGTAAATAGTGGGCCAATAAAACCGGAATCAAACACCTTCTTGGCGGTGTAGTTTGGACTATGATGTCCCCGTTGGGTCGGCATGGCAAGCTTTGAGAATGTCCATAGCTTCCTGTACATAAACACACCGTCGGATGACTTGATCCGCCTGATTTTGAATAAGTAGGGGTCGTCCCGAGTAATGTTTAACATCTTTGAAGAAGATTTTTGTTCTGCTGTTGGGTCGACATTCCTTTCACTATGAAGTTACCCGCATGGTAATTTCGCGAAGTCGACAAACCATGGGGTAGTAGAGTCTCCGAAAAGAAACATTGAGTGTCTCGAAAGGAAATGTTTCATTTATTTCCTTTCTCTCGAAAACATCTTGGTGAGGGTTTTCTAGGCGTGGACAGATGATCGGCACCGGGTTCTCGGCTCCTTTTTATCACGTATTACGATATCAAATTCTTGCAGAAGGAGAACCCAACGGAGCAATCTCGGCTTTGCATCTTGTTTTGCAAAGAGATATTTGAGAGCGAATGATCCGTATACACCACATTTGGTCAAGATTAAGTACGGCGAAACTTCTCAAGCGCATACACCACGGCTAATAGCTCTTTTTACGTGGTGGTGTAATGAGTTTGAGCTTGATCATTGTTTTACTTGCGTAGTGGATAGGCTGAAAATGCTTGGATCTACGTTGCCCTAGGACTACACCGATAGCAAAATCACTTGCATCGCACATTAGCTCAAAAGGCAAGTCGGTCGGAGCAACGAGAATGGGTGCTTGATAAGCTTTTCTTTAATGTTTCAAAAGCTTTCGATGCACTCGGGTGAGAAGATAAAAGGAGCATCTTTTCAAGAAGATGGTCATAGGCGGGCGATTTTAGAAAAATCTTGTATGAATCTACGATAGAAACCGGCATGACCTAAAAAACTCATAATACCTTTGACGGTAGTAGGATGAGGCAATTTAGCAATAACATCGACTTTTGCTCTATCAACCTCAATCCCGTTTTTTGAAATCTTATGGCCAAGGACTATGCCTTCTTTGACCATAAAGTGGCTCTTCTCCCAATTTAGACAAAGATTGGTGTCTTCACACCGCTTTAGCATTTTTTCTAAATGGGAGAGACATGTTTGAAATGAGTCCCCAATGACCGAGAAGTCATCCATAAACACCTCCATTGTTTCCCCGATCATGTCATGGAATATTGCCATCATACATCGTTGGAGCGTGCGGGAGCTTACATAGGCCAAAAGGCATACGTCGTAGGCAAAAGTTCGTATGGGCGGTGAATGTGGTCTTTTCTTGATCCCGTGGATCAATGGGGATCTGAAAATAACCCGAGAAACCATCTAGGAAACAATAGTATTCGTTCCTTGCTAATCTCTCAAGCATTTGGTCCATGAAGGCGGAGGAAAATGGTCTTTTCGAGTGGCGTCATTCAACTTACGATAGTCAATGCAAACACGCCATCCAGTAACCAATCGAGTTGGAATTAACTCGTTTTCTTCATTTGTGACAACAGTTATGCCACCCTTTTGGAACACAATGAATTGGGCTAACCAAGGACTATCGAGATCGGGTAAATTAAACCGGCATCAAGAAGTTTAAGAACCTCTTGTTTAATAACATCATGGATTTTGGATTCACCCTTCTCGATGTTGAACTGCCTTTTGAAGTCATCCTCCATCAAGATTTTGTGAGTACAAAATTCGGGGTTGATACCCTTAATGTCGGAGAGTTTCCAAGCAATTGCTTGCTTGTGTGACTTCAAGACCTTTATGAGAGCGACTTTTCATCTTTACTCAAATCTCGAGCAATAATGACGGGCAATTTATCATCACCCTCAAGAAATGCATACTCGAGATGAGGTGGTAAGTCCTTAAGTTCGACTTCAGGAAATTCTTGATTTTCTCAACCGACTTGACTTCCTTGTTATGAAGCTCGGCGGAGGGGAGTGGAGATGGATCATCATTAAGCAACTTCTCAATGAGAAGTATGTCCCCTCGATGTCGATGGGAGCGTGATCAATTTCCCATGGAACTGAATCACTAGACAAGTATGCTTCAATCTCTTCCAAGATGAAGTCACTTTCCTCAAATGGAGTGAGAAGGAGTAGAATTTGCGATGATAGGTTGAGATGAATGAGTGAGATTATCACTCGAAGAATTATGATCATAACCAAGAACTTCTTGAGAGTACTCTTCGGAAGCAACATCAATGATATCTATTCGGTTAACCGACTTAGAATCATAGTTTGCGGAGTACCTCGAAGTTTGATCAAGGTTAAAGGTGGCGACTTCATTACCCACACTTAATGTGATTTCTTGCTCAAATACATCAATGAGAGCACGGCCCGTTCTCGGGAATCCTCGTCCAACAATGAGAGGAACCCGTGGATCAGCATCGAAATCAACAACTACAAAGTCGGTACCGGAAAATGGAACTTTCCTACTTTCACGAATACGTCCTCGGCAATGCCAAGTGGACGGGATATTGTGCGATCTGCAAGCTCGAGAGTCATGCATGTAGGAGTAAGGTCAGGAAGAAAGTTTCTTCCATCTTGAATGAGGCATCGATTGATGCTTGCACCAAGATCTCTAAGGCAAAGCATTCAACCATTCGGAAATACACAAGGTAAGAGAAATTTTCCAGGGATCTCCAAGCTTCTCGGGAAGCTTCTTCAGATAGCTACTTCGCAGCAGCGTTCTCGTTCGAAGGAGTTTTGCCATCTCAAAGCAGGCTTTTCCTTGTTGCTTAACATGTGTTTGAGAGTTGATGCAAACTTGGGCATCGGCATGATAGCATCCGCAAAGCTTATGTCAAAATGTAGTTCTTGGAAAATTTGAAAAATTTGTCCATTTGATGGTAGCTTTTTCGGAGCTTTGCTCATTCAAACGTGATGGGTAAGGAATAGAAGATTTGGATTTGGGGTTTTCAACGGGAGCTACTGGAGGTTCAAAACAACTCTGGATTGGATTTGGTTTTCGGGACAACTTGAGGATGGACATCGTTGGTACCTCCGTTATTAGTAGGAAGTTCCTTGTCCTTTGTAGCCTCAGGTTCACTTTCCACTACCTTGGGGAGAGAAGAAGAAGAGGTAGTAGGAATAGCGGGTCCATTGTATGAAACACCACTGGTTTGTGATCGCTTTGTCGCCCCTCGGGTTAGCGATCGTGTTGCTCGGAAGTTTTCTCGAGCCGAGGGTTGATCATTTAAAGACTTCTTTAGATCACGGTGATCTGGACGACCAACAACCTATTCATTTCATCTTGGGATTTCATGAATTGTTTTAATAACTCATCGGATGATGGTAGTGCTTGGAGGAGGTGGAAATTTTGAGGTCGTATGTTTTGATTATGACCTTGTTGTTGAAAATTCTCTTGGTTAGGATTCACATTTCCCTGAAATTGATTCCCTCGATTGAAATTATTTTGATTAAGATTTCCTTGATGTTGGAAACCTTGATTTGGTCCGGGATAGAAATTACCTTGGTTTTGATAACCTTGGTTCATTCTAGGTTGGTTCGATTCGGTTTTGTATGTTAGGATTTGTTAAAACGGGTGGTCCCGATAAGTATTAGCACGGCAGCTTGGTTCATTTTGAGGACGGTATTGATTACCTCCTTGATGTGAAGTACCGGCTATAGCATTGGCTTCAAACGGACTACCATCGGTGGCGATATTGTAGTATGCATGAGGGCCACCACAAGTAACACGGACCTCGACTTTCTTCACTTCACCATGTGATGGTGTCTGTGTGAAAGTGACTTTCTTAGCAAGAACCAAAGCCAGAACAATATCCGTGAGTTTGTCAATCTTAGCATCGGTGCTAGATGTACTCACATGAGATGAAGTAGAAGGTCCGGCATTAGGCGAGGCCGATATGTCTTTGTTCGGAAAGGGCGGACACAGGGACTTGTTTTCTATGATTTGTAAGGCTTCTTTTGTGGTCTTGCTCAAGAAATTACCTCTCGCGGAGGCATTTAAAGAGTCTTGGTCAGCTTGGCTCAGACCATTGTAGAAAGTATCCATTTGCATTAACTTGGTAAAACCATGATGCGGACACTTCCGGAGCAACTCTTTGTAACGATCCCATGCCTCACCGAATGATTCATCAAATCTTTGAGAAAATTTCATTATCTCATTCTTAAGACTTGTAGTTCGGGATGGAGGATAGAATTCGTTAACAAACTTAGTGACTAAATCCTCCCATGTCTCAATGGAGCGAGGGGTTGTTTCTCAAGCCAATTCGGGCTTGTCCTCAGAGAGAATGGGAACATAGGAAGCTTAATTGCTTCATGTGGGACATTCTTGTATTTGATGGTAGATGCAATCTTGTTAAACCATCGAATATGAGCATGAGGATCATCCGGCTCAAAACCATAGAATTGGCTTTGGGTTACAAGATTAAGCAACCCGGTTTTGAGCTCAAAGGTATCGACCACGATGGTCGGGACAATAATGGCATATCCGTAACCCTCGATGGGTGCTTGGAGAAGCTCATTCATCGGTTTGTCTTCGCCATTACGACGGTGGTGGTGCTAGACGTTCCTCGATCCGCGGTGAAGGGCGAACGTCCTCAACGTCTACGAGGAATATTTGCAAGCTCGAGAAAGTGGACTTGGTAGAGCTGGAAGAAAGAGTGCGCATGCACTAAGTTTAAAAATCAATTTTCAAAACAAATGCGAGGCAAAGCGACAAGTGAACTTAAACCAATAATCACAAATGAAATGGTTTCTTTGAAAAAGGTACACCAGATCACAAGGACACAAAGGCAAGTTTAGATCTTTAAGATTGGGAACTTATTAATGTTCACACCCCCAGTTGGTAGGTGTATTGCCTTGATTTGCGGTGGTTGATTTTTATGTATTTAAGTACCACTAAAAAGACGTAGGTATAGATTTGTGCTAAGGGTTTAAAAACTTTTGGACAATATTTTTGGTATCGTCTCGTTTAACCAAATCGTATCTCTTTAAGAATCACCTTAAAGAAAATACAAGAAAAAAGCGTTACGATTGTTTTGTTGTTATATATTTTTGGTGTTGTTAACACTTTAGGAAAAGTGTTAATGAACTTTTTGAGATTTTGATAACTTTACAAAAAAGCGTTTACAAAAGGTGGTATATGTGCAAGAATGCAGGTCCGAAAATGCTTAGAACACGCTAAAGCCTCCAGAAGGCGGCGTAAAATTTGATCGGTCGAACCGTCAAGTTTTATCACACAAGTCAACCACTTGTGAATGGTCAACCGTAATAAAATTCAAATAGTCTAAAACCAATGCAATTTCCCTTGGAATATAGTGGATTCCCGGGTCGTTAAGTCCCACGAGATGAATGGTGTTTAAAACGTTGGATATCGAATGATCACTAAGGATAATGATCTCTAAGGATTTTGATTGGATAATTACACTACTGATTGATTGGAATGGTATTTGGATACAGAACTATAAAGTACAACAATCGGATTAAACAAACTTAAACACGTACGTTTATTAAATTACGTAAACGTACAAAATAAAACGTGAGTTTTAAGAAATAAAAGACCTACAAATATGAAAATGATATTTTTACAAACCTAATAATAAAATAAAATTATTAAAAAATTAAAATTATTTTTATAACTATTTATTTAATTATTATTAATTAAAAACTATTTTTAACTATTTAATAATACTCTAAAATATAAGAAAATGTGAAATAAAACTAGAAAAATGAAATTATGATTTAGAAAAATCTAAAATATTATAAAACTTATTTTAAAACTGAAAATATATTTATTACACTTTTTATCTATTTATTATTAATTAATTACTATTTATTAATTATTTAAAATACACTTAAATACAAGAAAATATAAAATTAACCTGGAAAAATAAACTTATAACTTAGAAAAATCTAAAATATTATAAAACTAATTTTAAAACTGAAAAGATATTTTTTATGTTTTTTATTTATTTATTATTAATTATTTAATACTTTTAACTATTTAAAATTCTAATAAATACTAAACAAACTAAGAAAATTATGAAATTTTTTTTATAAATATCCTATGGTGACAGAAAGCTAAGAAAATTATAAAAACTGAAATTGCTTAATAATAAGCTGAAAAGAAAAATTAAAAAGCTAATTTCTATTAAATAAACGCTATCACTATTTTTAAAATGATGTTTTTGTGTTTTTTCTTTTTCAAAACTATTTAACTACTGAAAATAAGAAACTTTAATAAAGACAAAAATTTACAACTTAAAAATAAGCTATTTGAAGGCTTATGATCTCAACTTGATGAGCTTATGAGCTTATTTTGATGATTTAAGCTCAAACAAGCTTACAAGTCGGAACCAAAGGTGAAATAAGCTACAAACAAGCTAAAACTACTTATATTAAGCTAAAAGGCACAAAGATACACACTGATAAGCTATAAATAAGCAAATAAACACTTATCCTAAGTCTACTAACCAAACAGACTGTACCATATTAACAAGCAATTTAAGCTTATGTAATAAGCTAAAAAGCACAAAACAAAGACTGAGGTAGCAAGATGGACTGGTGGGCTTTCCAAAAAGTCCAAGCTCACACCCTATGGCTCACTAATAAGCTTATGACAAGCTTGTGAAAAAGCATGTAAACACTGACTACTTTAGTTAAGACAGAAATGGGACAAACAAAAAGCTATTAGCAGCCCTACTAAATAAGCTATAAAGTTGAAAATAAGCACTGGAACCTTAAGACAGCTAGGTTAGCTTTCTAAAAAGCCAAGGTTCAATTCCTGGGTCCCACTAATAAGCTCTGTGTGAGCTTGTGAAAGTGGCTAGCTCAAGCTGCACAAGGCACTATTTTGAAAAAGGGTCTAAAGTAAGCTAGAAAATAAGCAGTTTAACCAGCAATCTAGAAATTATAAAAAATACTATGATAAAGATGAGCAGTTATATTTTAATATTCCAAAAGCATAAAACTTGAAACTCAAAGTTAAACCTTATAGAAATTAATCTATTTTATTTAAAAACTGACCAAATGGAAATTTTGACTTTTTATATTACACTAATATGTTGACTAATATGAACTTTGAATCAATCCTAATCACTGATTATGATGTATTAAGGTGGATTAAGACTGATTTGATCAACAATAACAACTTAAAATCATGAAAACAAGATCATAGATCATGAAAATCCAACAGTTAGTTAACAAGTTGTGATTAAAAAACTATTTTGACTTTCTTATCAAATGAACACTGGTTTTCTTTGTTTCACTGAGCTATATTGACCTATTGTGGCACAAAACAACAACAAGTAACAACACAAATACCCTCTAATACAGTTAACACAGTAAAATCAAACAGTCCTTTATCAAACTGTTTTGAAGATTTAAACACTAAAACAGGTTTTTAAAGCAAGAAATCTAGTGAGTACCTTATACTAACTATAATGAGACAGAATTAAACTAAAATTAACAAGCTTTAAACACTAATACTAAGAATTGCAAATTATGAGAATTTGCTTACAAGAGATTATCCAGCTGAAAATACAGAACCAAGAACAAGAACCACTCCTAATAGCTTTCCACAAAGCTTCTAACCCAAGGGCAATCCATATATTACCCTGCTTCAGTCTTTTGAACCATCTTCATTGAATTTTTTATTTTCTAACTATTTTTTAGAATTTTTCTTGTATTTTTGAATTGTTGAATAAAACTGGAATTTTAAGGTGTCTAAAAGCTTATAAGCTGTGTCAAGAGCTTATATGAGCTTAAGAATCCTTAGCAACAACTAATAACAACATTTGCATATTTTGAGAATTTTTAACAAGGAAATTTGCATAAAACTGAATTAGTGTACATAAGCTGAAATTGAAACTGTAAATAAGTTTAAAATACACTGAAATATGATTACAAGGTGCTTGAAAGCTTTGAAATACACTGGAAACTTAAATTATTTAAAAACGAGATAAGCAAAATTAAATTACACTAGATAGTCTTCACATTGCTTTTTTTTCCCTTTATAATGATCTTTTTAGGTTCCTTGTCGACCTCTGAAACTTTCCCATCTCTTCTCAGCCATTGGATCTTTCAAAATTATCAGAACCATCCATTTGGAGTTTTGGCGCCAAAAAAGTCATGAGAAGGTTTTTAGCATTTAAAGAAGTTTGGGATATTGTGAAGGTGGAGGGAAGTGGGTAGACAGGTGTATAACAGGTGGAAAGGTGGTGGTGAGGTGGAGAGGTGGGGAAAACAACCCTGGTTTTGGTTTTCAGGCTTGGTGAGGGAGAAGAACAGTGACATTGGTTTGGGCGGGGTTTTGACTTTTTGACCGTTTCTATTAATAACGGGTGAGTTTAAAATTGGGTTTTGGCAGGGTTCAAATTGATTTGGACTGGCTCAAGTGGGTATAGGTCAAGGGTCAAGGGTCAAGATTGGTTGGGCTTGGGTTTGCAAGTTGGGCCAGCTGGGTTGGAGCTGGGTTGGATATTAATACAAGGGTCCATTTGGTTTGGTATTAACACAAGGACCATTAATGCAATTCGGCCAAACTTAAGGGACTGAACCTGTCACTTTTCCAAACTTATCAAAAGGACCAAACTTGTCAGTTGTGAATAGTACAAGGACCAATATTTGATAATTTTCCATTTTTAAATATCCAAGGACCTTTCATGACACTTTTTTAAACTTTAGGGACTAAAGTTGTCATTTTGCAATTTTAAATTTCAAAGATCAAATTTGACAACTCATGAATCCCTAGGGACTTTAAATAACACTTTTCTTTATTTTGAATTACCAGGGACTGTTTTTGACAACTTTTGAAACTTGGGGGACTAAAACTGCCAATTATGCAAACTTGATACGTTTTTCACCTGATTTTAATATTTTTGCATTTAAAACACATAAAACACTTATTTGTGATATTTTTATCATTTTGATGCATTTCTGAGTGTTTTCAGATGTTTTTTGCAGTTTAAATGGTACAAAAATGATGAGTATTTAGACACTCATCATATATATATATATATATATATATATATATGTATATATATATATATATATATATATATATATATATATATATATATATATATATATGTATATATATATATATATGTATATATATGTATATATATATATATATATATATATATATATATATATATATATATATATATATATATATATATATATATATATATATATATATATATATATATATATATATATATATATATATATATATATATATATATATATATATATATATATATATATATATATATATATATATATATATATATATATATATATATATACATGTATATATATATATACATATATATATGTATATACATATATATATATACATATATATATATATACATATATATATATATATATATATATATATATATGTATATATATATATATATATATATATATATATATATATATATATATATATATATATATATATATATATATATATATATATATAGATGAGATCCAAACTTAAAGTTGTAAAAATAAGATCAAGTCTAAAAACCACTAAAACATTTATAAATAACAATTTTAGCAATAATACACATAAAAATAATATTTTAATACAAATTAACATTTTAGCAACTAATAACCAAATGATACATGAGTTTGTATTAGTGATACACCTGATACACATTACACTAATAAATATTCAAAAATCGATGATACACAAAACTGGTACGACACATTACACATCTAATCAAAGTGTATCACCTAGGTTTCGTAAATTTTAAAAAGAAATCTATCGAAACATTAACAATTTTAGTTGTAGTTAATAAAAATTTTATTTTTGTTGTAAGGAGACTGTCGTTTGTCAAATTTTTAGTTGGATCTTATTTTAACAACTTTAAGTCTGATCTTATTTGATCTAGATTATATATATATATATATATATATATATATATATATATATATATATATATATATATATATATACACTAGTGTCAAAACCCGTCCGATGGACAGGTATGACTTGTGGTTTTTATTTTTAGGTTTTAGTAGAACAAATATATCCTAAAAAGTAATTAAAAGTTAAATTAAACGGTTTAAGATATATAATTTATGATATCATAATGCATAAAACGGCTAAAAGCGGGTAAGTATTTTGATTTTTAGTTTTTATTTTTTAGGATTTAGTAGAACAATTATATACTAAAAAGTAATTAAAAGTTAAATGAAATGGTTAAGATCTATAATTGTTGTTATCATAATCCATAAAACGGCTAAAAGCAGGTAAGTACTTCGATTTGTGGTTTTTATTTTTAGGATTTAGTAGAACAAATATATACTAAAAAGTTATTAAAAGTTAAATTAAATGGTTAAGAACTATAATTGATGTTACCATAATCCATAAAACTGCTAAAAGGAGGTAACTACTTTGTAACATTTTGTTCTAAACAATATTAATCATGAACATCTTTTACATTTGATAATATTATTAACATTTATTATTATTAACATCTTTTGCTGGTTGCTACAATAACTCATAATCATTCAATTGATTTCAAAGCTCGCTCGATGGGCGGGCATGACTTATAATTATTGTTGACATAATTTACTATAGCGAAAGAAGGCGGATAATCGTAGAAGTTTTTGTTATGCATTTAATTGTTTTGTTTGTTTAGAAGATAGAATATTATTTAAATTATTATTCAAAATAAGAATTATTTATAAGAGATGTTACTTGGCTTTTTTTGTATCGTTTGAAGGTATTAGTTAATTGAAAAAAATATATAAACGTATGAATTTGTCTTTTTGATTCATTAAAAATGAAGAATACTTGTGGGTTAACAATTATTGAAACGTTTAAGGTATATATATATATTTTTTTATGAGATAGAATAACATAGGTGGCTAAAAAATTATATAATGTATTTTCTTTTATAGATGATATGAAAAAAAAAAATTAAAATGAACTTTTTTATTCAATCATAATACAATCAAGAGGTTTTGTGCTATGACATAACATTCACTTTCTTGAGGTATGCGGATTCTATACCAGTGTTATGCTGATTAACCAGGTAGTCACTATATTCAAAGGCATACCCTCATGGGACCTTCAAAAGCACCAATCATGTAGATACTGAAGTCGGTGACACAATTCATTATATCAAAACTTTCAAGAATATAGGGGAAACTTTTTTAGAATATAAGGGAAACTTTTCAAGAAAGGCAAAAGAAAATTAAACTTCCCATGCTGCTCTATGGACTTCAAATATGATTTCCAATAACAGTGAAAAAATGATTTAAGAGGTATTATGCATCATTTTTTTTAAACCCAGTTGATCCATCTGAGATAAAATCATACCCTAAACGACTCATTTATTAGTAAGGTTGCTGAGGCAGAAGAGGTTAGTGAAGTTTTATCCTTTAATGCTTACTATATAGGGGTATTATCGAAAACCCGAAATTCGCCACCAGCATACTTCCCGAAACCAGCTTCTTCCATTGCAAGTTTTTCCATTTCACTGTCAACCTGTTATGAAAGGAAGAGGATTTAATTAGTAAACAGAAATTGCAAACCAAATGTAGCATTTACCTTTCCAACAAAGTTATCCAAGATTGTCTCTTTTGGAGATTAATTAGAAACGCATGATTACTCTTTTGCCATCACCAGTGATATTTCAGATTTTTAACTAACGGTTTATCACTCTTATATAAGAATTGTTTGATTATTAATTCTAACGCAATCCTGAACCGCCACTTACAGTTAAGAAAGTAGATGCATCATCATCTTCATCTCCATCGTAATCGGGTACAGATGATGCATGTCGTAGCAGGAGAAGGGCCATTGATATGTGCTAAAACACATATCATTTCTTTACAAATTTAGACCCAAAATAACCAAGAAAAAGCCGTTTATTGCTAATATTTAATGTTTTCTTGAGTTTGTGCATGTGCAGGTACGGATATGTCAAAACACGCAAAAGACAACCAAATCTGACGAAAACCCGAGCACGAGAGATTAAGAGTGCTAAAGCTGAGCCGGAAGGTCAGAATTGAGCATCTGTGAAGATTTTCATGCTAAAAGGATGATTTATGAAAGATTTGATCAAGATTTGAGAATTGGCAAAGTCAGTCCTTCAACTTTGAGCATTTGGCAGAATCTACCCTTGAGTTTCAGAAATGGCAAAATTAGCCCTTGGTCTATTTAAGAATGACAAGAATGATCTTTCAAAGATAATTTCAGAATCTCATGTTTAGTCCTTGGAAATTCAGATTTGGCAAATATAGTCCTTTAAATACATCTTGGATCAAATACTTATCCTAAGTCCAAAACACTACACTAGCCCAAATCCAAGCCCAAGTTCATACCCGCTCCATTTATCTATCCTACCCGTTTACCTCAAAAACCCGGTCAATCCACCTTAATACCCGGTCAAACATAAACGAAATATACTAAAAAAATAAACCCGCCAAAATATTTACCCCCTTTTCCCATTCAAATCCCGATAATCGCGACGCGAGTTGGAAATTCCATTCAACCCTCGTTCGGAACGATCTCGGTGCTCAAACCTAACACGTTTGAGTTACCCAAAATACTACACAACTTCTATATTATTGATCTCTTTCCGGAGGAATCAATTTTTGGCGCCGCTGCCGGGGAGGGCTTGTAGTGAGTTTTCGTATTTCCGTCTCGAATCACGTGCATTTGAAGATCCTTCCCCGAGTGAAGTTACCGTCGTTTTTGTATATATATCTTTTTTCAAAAACCCAAAAACATCTAAAAACCAAAACATTCTTCCTAGAGTGTTTACAAAACCATAAAAGTATAAAACCAACAAAAGAAACTGAAACGTCAATTGTTACGTCGGCTCACCTCGGAAGTACAACCTATACACGGGGTATAAGGAAGTCTTGACATTAAATTGCAGGTGAAGAACGATCCACTCTTCGTTCCCGCTCAGCGCTACTTGGCGTACTTTTGGGAGCTACCGAGCACCGGTTGATGCGAAGGTTACAAAAATATTGTGTTTTCAAAGTTTTCTAAATATAAAAACCAAAAGATTTTCCTTTTTCAAATTTATTTTTCCTTTTTAAATTTTGATTTTGAATTTTTAGTGCATCGCCTTTTCGTTCTCACACGACGTAATCTAATCGTAGAATAGACGTGCAGAACTACGTACTATTGTTGAAGAACCCGTTGTCATGGCAGATACTTGAATGATGATCGAGTTACTTCAAGCTCCGTGAGCGGCTACGGTGATGCTATCGTTATTCCACCACTTGATACAGAATTTTGAACTAAAACGAACTTAATTCAACTGGTTTCAAATAAACCTTTTTGTGGTTTGGATCATGAGGAGTCCCACGCACACCTCCGTTGGTTTAATCAAGTTGCTTCTACAATAAACTTTCACTCATGAGTCGATTAAATTGAGATTGTTTCCATTTTCCTTGAGGGGCAGCCGGACTTGGCTCGAAAGAGAACCCCCTCAATCAATTACAACATGGGCCGATCTTTCTAAGAAGTTTGTGAATCAATTCTTTCCTCCTTCAAAAATTACAATGTTACGAAATCAAATCATTAATTTTCTACAAAAATTCGATGAAAGTTTTGGAGAAGCATGGGATAGATTTAAAGAACTTTTGCGAAAATGCCCAAATCACGGTTTTACCGATCTTCATCAGATTGATACGTTCTACAATGCTTTAACGCCGTCCGATCAAGATTCACTTAACGCGGCCGCCGGTGGTAATATCTTGAGTCGTATGCCCACCGATATTAGAACGATAATCGAAAATAAGTCAAAAGTTGTCTCGTCTAGAAACCGTCCGGTTGTTTCTAAGATCACTACCAATGATAACTACGGTTTGAAGAGTGAGTTGAGTGGGTGATGCTATTAATTCTATGATGAGAGAGTTTAAGAATCTGAAATCCGAGCCAGTCAAAGCCGTTACCGAAACATGTGTTATTTGCGGTGGTCCTCATCCGTACTATAATTGTCAAGCCACCGATGGCGATCTTAGAAATGCTTCCGTAGCATCTGCTAATCCGGTTCAAAATCAAAACCAAGGATACCGTGCCAACCAAATGGGACCACCCGGTTTTGCACCCGTTCCTCAACAACAACAAAACCAAAACCGCTATCAAAACCAATCTTACAATCAAAACCGAGGAGCTAATCTCAATCATGGTAATCAAAACTACCAAGCTCCTCCATCTCAAGTTTATCAACAACCGTATCAACCACCTCATCAAGTTGCTCCGAATAATGATTTTCTAACTTACATGAAGAACTTCGATAATACCATTAAAAATTTGCAAACTCAAATCACCAGGTGAGGACCGATTTCAAAGAGAAATGGAAGCTAAGAGTAACAAGCAGATGAGTGAAATGAGGAATATGATGGCTAGTTTCTTTCAAGCCAATCAAGCTTCGACTTCTTATTCTCAACCCTCGGGTTCTAGTACTCTTCCGAGCAATACGATTCCCAACCCGAGAGGTGACATGAAAGCGATCACTACCCGAAGTGGTGTTGCTTACGATGGACCCACGGCTCCTACCACTATTTCTTCTTCTCCGTCTCGTGTGGTAGACCGTGAGACCGGGGTGACAAAGGACCAGGTGCTTCCTACTAATAAGGGAGTATGCGAGAATGTCCAACCCACGGTTGTCCGAGCGTCGAGCCCAAGGATGCTCGGTTAGTCTGAAAACACTAGCCCAAAACAAAACTTCCGTACTTCGTCAAGGATGAATGATGAAAACGCGTGAACAAGAAAATTTTCAAATGGAAAAATTCTTTCAAATATTTCAAGATCTTCACTTCGAAATTAGCTTCACGGATGCTCTTCTTCTCATGCCTAAGTTTGTTTCGACATTAAAAGGATTGTTAAGTAAC
Organism: Chrysanthemum makinoi; assembly: GCA_910596185.1. Classification (NCBI taxonomy): domain Eukaryota; kingdom Viridiplantae; phylum Streptophyta; class Magnoliopsida; order Asterales; family Asteraceae; genus Chrysanthemum; species Chrysanthemum makinoi. The sequence goes on along the minus strand of OU343217.1, from coordinate 158,591,950 downwards.
AAAGAGAAAATTTTGGATTTGGCAACAACGTCTTTGAATGAAAATTATTCGGCGGTTATTCTCAAGAAACTTCCCGAAAAGTTAGGTGACCCCGGCAAGTTCCTCATTCCGTGTGATTTTCAAGGAATTATTCAATGCTCCGCCTTGGCCGATCTTGGCGCGAGTATCAATTTGATGCCGAAATCGATCTACGAAAAGCTTTCATTGCCCCCACTTACCCCAACGTGTATGACTCTCGAGCTAGCCGACCGTACTACGACAAAACCAATCGGTATAGCCGAGGATGTTTTTGTTAAAGTGGGGACGTTCGATTTCCCCGCGGATTTTGTTGTCGTTGATTTTGATGCCGACCCTCGAGTAACCCTTATTCTCGGAAGATGTTTCTTAAGGACGGGCCATGCGTTGATTGATGTTTATGAAGGAGAGATCACTTTAAGAGTTGGAAAAGAAGCCGTCACGTTTAACGTTAACAATACTTCTAAATCTTTAACCTACCAATATGATGTGGCCAAAATTAATGACACCGAGGTGACAAAGGACCCGGGAATTCCTACTAATAATGGAAGTACCAAAAACGTCCAACCTCCGGTGGTTCAAAAAGTTGGGCCTAAGACATCGAGAATTGATCCGAGTCTTTCACGTTTTACGGTTAAGAGTTTATCGACGGTACGTGCTGAGCAAAAGAAGAAACTAGAAAAGGAGACTACAACGGTTGTGATGGAAAATGCTAGCTCTAAGAGCACACCACTTGTCCCACCTCCGATTTCTGTTTGTAGTGTTGAACTTAAGAACGTCGAGTTTTCTTTAAGTGGCAATCCCACTTATTCTGAAAATATGGAACTTTCTTCTAAACAAATCATTTATGATTCTTCCTCTTCCCTCACTCAATCTGAGGAGGATGATTCTATCATGGAAGAAATCGAGGCTTATTTGAAAAGTGATTCAGTTTCACCGGAAATGATAATGCGACATCGACATCGAGGGAGATATTCGTTTGATTGAAAAATGCTTTACGGGATTCTTATATCCTCAGGAAGAAAAGTTATTAAAGAAGTCAAGCCGTCTACTAATCCTTCGGAGCCCGAGCTCAAGGATTCTTCCATTGATTTACTTCTCGAGGAGTTCGCCGATGAACTCGCTCGCATGGATCCTCTTCCACCGGAAAGTGAGGATGACGTCTTTGATTTTAGAGTCGACTTACGCGAAATTGAATATTTGTTATATCAAGATCCGTCGATTTACTTCGAAAAGTTCACCGATGAACTTGCTCCCACCACTTCGATTCTTTCCGATAATGAAAAAACGAATCGATGATCCGTTTTCCGAAGAAAGATAAGGAAGTGAAGCGTTCGACAGATGAACTTGTTGATACTGAGGTCCCACACTATTTTTTATCCGAGAATGATTCCTCTTCTCGTGAGGATTTTCACGTAGATGATACGTTGATTTCGTTCCTCTACGAGGACAAGATTTTTAACCCTGGGATACTCATCGGAGAGGATATTCATAAAACAAAAGTTAACCAGAAAAAGGATCCTCTCTTGGATGCCTTCATTGTTAAACCTTCAAACTACATTTCTCTGTACCATGGACTCCCTTCTTCTATGGAGTCGTTTCTCTTTGATCCGTCATCCCTTCGTCCGCCCGCAAAACCACCGGATGATGGATCACTCTTTCTTGATATAGCTTTTGTGAGTTTGGGAGGAGTTAACCTTTATGTGCTGGAGCCCGACATTTTCTTTCCCTCCCAACCCACCCATTCTCTTTCCCTCCGGAGTGAGGATACCATCTTTGATCCGGGTATCCCTTCCACTTGTTTCCCAAGGACAAATGAATTGGGGGCGAGTCGGGCTAGCGACTCGTTGACCAAAAAATGGCGCTTAGTGGGAGGCACCCCATGCTTATCTCTATCTTCTTTCTATTTTCTAATAAGTGACGTGAAGGGTTAGCCTCTTCGATTTCTCGTGTTTGGTTGTTTGTGATGTTATGTTTAGGATGTTCCCGATATGAAGACTCTCGTGCTCGAAGTTTGTCTTTTCTCCACTCGAGTTTCATGTTCGTTGCTGATGGAAATCCGTTATCCTAATCTTATCGACTCACGTTTATCTTTTAGCATACTTAATAAACGGCTTTTAGATTTTCGTTGATACCCTTGCTTTTAAACATTGAGGACAATGTTTCGTTCTAGTCTGGGGTAGGGTAATCTTCGATTTGATTTGACCGCACTTGCTTGTTTTTTGTCGTATACTCTCGCAACCCCGTTTTTCCTTAGAAAATGAAAAAATTGTGCAAAAATGAGAAAATTTTAAAAAATTTGTAAGCTTTTGCTAGTTTTATGATCAAAAAGTTCTTGCTAGTCTCTTAGAAGTTACTTTAAATATGCGAGACTTGAGATTATTAGACGAAGCATTTGCTAAGTTAATATATGTTTTGACACCTTGTTGACTTTCCGCTGGTGAGAGTAGGAATGGAATTCTGACTTGACCGGGCGTGTTGAGCCCTAGCTTGTTCCTTTAATCATAGATAATTTAATTATCGGCTAAGCATCCACGGATCTCATTATTTGGGATTTTAAATTTACGGAGATCGAGGAATGATAGAGTTACTTATGAGTTTAGATGCTAAGCGTGGAGTAGTTGGTTCTCTTTAGAGCCCATCGAAGGTACTTATGGCTTTTTGTTCCCACAAAATTGTTTCACCCCATATCTGTTAAATAATAATTAGAGATGTTGAGTTTTTGGCGATAGTTAGTTCTTTATTCTTCTTTAGAGAATCCTTGCCCATGAGAGTTGGGTACACATCAAGGTCTTGTCGGTGTTAAGTGTAATAGACAAGCTGATTCACGATAGTTTGTTTGCTATTGTTTCTATTGTTTTAAAAGCCGTAGGATTCGGAGTTTGGCACAAAAATTAACATGAAATAAAGCCCAAATGTATTAAAGTTGAAAAATCCAAAGCCATAAAAGTTGTCATGGACTTCTATAAAGGTTGAGGAAAATCCAAAGTCATAATAAGACTTCTGATAAAACGGTAATCCCGTTGAGTTAGTGGTTGAAAAGACCAAGGGCCTGAATTGCAAAATGCAAATGTCTTTGAAATAAGTGTTAAGCCAAACTTTGAATCCGGGAGATATCTCCCTAAATCGTGCGAAATTAAGACCTTGATGTGGACCTCATTCTTGTGTGCAATGGTTTTCGAGGGAAGATGGATAACTAATTAGCGACTTAGCTTTATATCTTTATCGGAATAAAAGTTATCAAACGAAAACTTGAAGAAATTCAATGCTCACAAAAATAAAAAAATCTAGAGGAAAATAGGAAAATGGGAGCAAAAGGTAATAACACAAGTAACTTCCATGGGTAGTGTTAGCATCTAAAGTCGTATTTAACAATGATTTCGATTTTACGCTTAGTTTGGGGACTTGTGAAAAATCAGGGACGATGTATTCTATCCGTATGGTCACTTCACGTTGTGTTGTGTTTCCTACTCCGTGATCCTAACGTGTCGTTTGAAAAATGTTGGAGTTATTGATCGACATGAAAGTTCAACAAACCGTCACTCATAATTAGAATGTGCTTAATCGTAATATCTACATGTGAAATAAAAGGTAAACGGGGCGTTTTTAGAATTAAGGGTTCTTAATCTCTTTTGAGGAATCTTTGCTACTTCTTTATAGGTTTAGTAGAAAGAGATTGAAATCCTTGGTTTTAGAAGCGTGAATTGATTGCATTGCGTGGGGACACGAAAATGGTCTCGTCTGGGGTATTTTGATATGTGCTAAAACACATATCATTTCTTTACAAATTTAGACCCAAAATAACCAAGAAAAAGCCGTTTATTGCTAATATTTAATGGTTTCTTGAGTTTATGCATGTGCAGGTACGGATATGTCAAAACACGCAAAAGACAACCAAATCTGACGAAAACCCGAGCACGAGAGATTAAGAGTGCTAAAGCTGAGCCGGAAGGTCAGAATTGAGCATCTATGAAGATTTTCATGCTAAAAGGATGATTTATGAAAGATTTGATCAAGATTTGAGAATTGGCAAAGTCAGTCCTTCAACTTTGAGCATTTGGTAGAATCTACCCTTGAGTTTCAGAAATGGCAAAATTAGCCCTTTGTCTATTTAAGAATGACAAGAATGATCTTTCAAAGATAATTTCAGAATCTCATGTTTAGTCCTTGGAAATTCAGATTTGGCAAATATAGTCCTTTAAATACATCTTGGATCAAATACTTATCCTAAGTCCAAAACACTACACTAGCCCAAATCCAAGTCCAAGTTCATACCCGCTCCATTTATCTATCCTACCCGTTTACCTCAAAAACCCGGTCAATCCACCTTAATACCCGGTCAAACATAAACAAAATATACTAAAAAAATAAACCCGCCAAAATAATTACCCCCTTTTCCCATTCAAATCCCGATAATCGCGACGTGAGTTGGAAATTCCATTCAACCCTCGTTCGGAACGATCTCGGTGCTCAAACCTAACACGTTTGAGTTACCCAAAATACTACACAACTTCTATATTATTGATCTCTTTCCGGAGGAATCAGCCATCAACATTATTTATATTATCAAGGCAATCAGACTGACAGATGTTATTGATATATGTTAAATATGGGGGCTTACAATGAAAACAACTGAATGGAAAAATGCAGCTCCACTGTCAATTGTTGCACTATAATCGTCATACTCGACTTTCAGATATTGAATGTCAGCTTCTGAGATTTTCCATGTTCCCTTGCAGTAAACAACCACAAATAGACCCAAAGTAAGTTTTGATGTCCTTGTAGGTGTTCATTGCATAATGTTATCATGTTTGGTTGTCTAGAGGAAGGGTATGTGCTTTCATTATAAATCTATAACTAATAGATAGACAATATACACTTTTATTTCTACTTTATACATTATCAAAAATTAGTCGCTATTTCTATGTATTAATAGTTACAAGTTAACTTATTAAAATCTTATTTAATCCTCATATAATTTCTAAATAAATAAATCATTTATGTCGAAGAATACGTAATGAGTGGTCTGCATTGTAATATTTCATTCCATTACATGTTGGATGAGGATAGAAGTAGTCAGGTACATTCCATTCATTTGATAGAACAAAAAACTTTTAGTTCCAATGGAAGACCATTCTGTTTAATTCCTTATTGCAAATTCGTCGAAATATACATTAAATAGCCAACAGAAGAAAGAAGAAAATACCCAATGTCTATGTGGTCTCTCCAAAGCACAGTCGGGGATTTGTTACATTTTTTTAAGCACGATAATAATGAGTATTTGTTACATTGGTTAACAATAATTCACGAGTGCATTTACAACAATTGCGATTAGAAAAATGTGATCAGCCCAATGCCTTTGGCCTAGTGGTATGTAAGTGTACCCATCAAGCAAGAGGTTGCGATTTCAAGTCTCGTTGGATACATTTGTAAGATAGTGTGATATAGGATGTATAGGGCGTGTGAAAATTTGTCAGCATAAAAAAATAGGGCTAATAACCTATTAAAGCACTATACTTGTCAAGAATGGCAGTTCTGCGAACTAAAAAAATGACTCTTTTAAACATTAATGTTGACATTTTTGTCTTTCTTTAAGTATTATGACCATTTTACCCTTCGAAAAATTTTTCAAAAAAAAAAGAAATTCGAAAAAAAAATTCAAAAAATTTTTTATCTAAAAAATAAAAATAAAAAAGCGCATGTCACAAAAAAAATTATTTCAGAAAAAAATTTCAAAAAAAAAGAATTTCGAAAAAAAAATAGAAAAAAAAAATTCGAACAAAAATTTCGAAAAAAAAAGTATTTTGAAAAAAAATTTCGAAAAAAAAAAGTATTTCGAAAAAAATTCAGAAATGGTAAAATAGTCATAATATGGTCATAATACTTAAAGAAAGACAAAAATGTCAACATTAATGTCTAAAAGAGTTATTTTCCTAGTTCGCTACGCAGAAGTAACATTCTTGACAAGTATAGTGCTTTAAAAGGTTATTAACCCAAAAAAATATTTTATTAATGATAACATACGTGGTAGCATATCGCGTAGGTTATGTCACCCTTTTCATTGCACAAGTGTTGAACATCGTGAGCGTACTGCATAAACAATATACTTACTCAATATACTTAAACTTCATAGTCAGTAATTAATAACCACCACAAACAACGATTCAAGATATAAAAATCGTCATACATGGGTTTTTACATATAAATTTACCAAGACTTTTACATTATATATTATGTTAATGAGTCCAGAGGCATGCCGTGTGTTTACTTTTCATAATAAGCATTTCATGTATAATTATCTTGAATGTACTTATTTTTGTATAAGATTAGCACTTCAGTAGTGGTAATGAGAGTTGCACCAGAACGATTGGGACACCAGGGGCATAATGCTTCAATCCTCATATCCACTGAGGAGAAGGGGAAAAAACTCGTCAAAATTATGTCCAAATAATTAGAGCCAGTCTGAAACTCATGAAGAATGAGATATTCTTTACCTTCTTGGAGACGTTTTCATAGCTGGGTTTGCTGATCATGGAGAATGCGAATGAAAACATCACCCCGATAACTCAACGGTCTAACTTTGTTATAATCATCCTGTCCATTTCATAAAACACACGATCAATATATGCATTTAAATTATAAATTATTAAGTTTCTGGAATCTTTGAAAGGTAACCAGATAGACTAACCCTGGGCGCTTCCATTCATAACCACATTGGCATTAAAATTAACAATCACTGTCAGGAGATAGTCGTGTTTACAGATCAAGCCTCTTCGGAGGTTAAGCGATAAAAGACAAACAAACCTCGACTCTTGAATACCTTTTTAGTTCTTCAACATACTCGATAAGTTGAACATCTGCACCATCCTTACCAATCAAAATAGGAAGAGGATTGCCAAAGAACCTGCATCAAGCTATTTAAAAGCAGAATAAGCTATTTAAGCACAAATCAGAATAAGCACTTAAGTATAAAAAGGAAATCCAAACTGTCCTAAGTAGCCTACTTCCAAATAGTGCACAATCTACACCATAATAAGCTATAAGTCCTAATCAACTGAAAATCAATGACAAGCTGGCAAAGAGCTTAAAAGCTAAAAATGAGCTTATTGGGAACTTATTTGAGCTTATTTAAGGGCTTGTGAAAACACTGGGTTGGACATATCATATTTTAACCTTTTTGCATTTTTGTGAAATCTGTGTGAACCAGCTTCTTCAAAGCCAAATTAAGCTGAGCAAAAGGCAATTATAGAACACATAAGTTAAAAACTGAAAAAGTTGGATAACCAGAGATTGCAATAAATAAAAAATTAAGCAGTTTTAAAACCTAGATAAACTTGAAAATAAGCTGAAAACTGGACTGACAGAAGACTATTTTTGGATTTTGACTTTTTGTGAAAACATGTAAATTGAAAATTAACTCTAACCTAGACTATAATTGACTCTAAAAAACCGCTAAATGATGAACCTTAATTATAATGTCTTATAAGAAAGAAGTGTGAATCTTGTCGAGAAGGATCTCCTGAAATTGATTTAGGAAAATTTCAAAATTCTTAAAGATATTTGATGCCACCTGTAACAAAATTGCAAAATGTTTCTATTCAGTGAGTGAAGAAGGCAATAGTAATCATTCATATTTGAAAGATGGTCGATAGTATTGACACCGGTTAAGGAAGGGTTTTAAATATATATGGAAAATTTGAAGTTTCAAATACCCAGGAAAAATTGAAATTCAATCCACTCCACTATATAGCAGCCGTTACCAGAACCAGCTAACACTGCATCTGACCTAGAAGCTACAACACCCACTGGATATCAAGGCAGAACATGAAGGGCAAAGGCAGCTTTGATGTTGTCAAGTGCACTGTGTTTTAGCATATGGTAAGCTCCAGCGAAACCCTCTTCGCTTGGCTGGAAAACCAGCTTTATTGTAACCTTATAAGAGTCAAAAGAAGAATCGTAAGTTTCATGCTCCAAAGGTTGTACACATTAAATTAGGAAGTCGGAAGTTACCTTGAGTTCATGTCGGCTTATTTGCAGCAGACTTAGCGGCTCCAAGTAGCATTGCTACATGAGAATCGTGACCACAACTATTGGCTTAGATCTTATTTAAACTTAGTCTATATAATACGAATGGTAACGATAATCACCACTGTGACAATAAGGTTTCATAAAGATTTATTCAGCAAATGACTGTCATTCCAAGATGTTACACCCATGTTTTTAAGATTAATTGTTAATACATCCCAAGTGACTTAGCTTTCTTAGCTCTAGCTATAAAAGCAAAACTTATGTGTAAAAGTCAAGAATGAAACAATATGTCTAATACTTAAGATAACTTACGTTAAGTAATCACCTAGTGAACCAAATGTGGGTTATTAATATCCCAAAAGCCAAGTCTTTGAGGCATATATATATATATATATATATATGTAAATAAGGTATTTGATATCAGTTATCATACCTGCTCATTTAAGGCATCACGCAACTGTGACACAAGAGCAACTCTATTTGCTTCAACAACTTTAAGTTCCTCTATACACTGCTTCAAAAGATTTTCTTCTTCCTCAAGCTCTTTAGACAAAGTCTTCCTCTTGGGATCCTTTTTTGCAATAAAAAGTAAGGGTGTTAGACTTCAGCTTATGCCATTATGATCATAAAATATCTGTCAATAGTTTATTTTGTGTTTGTGTGTATGATAGGTACAAATGATAAAGAAGGGCATAACTATATCTATTGTATCTAAAAGCAAAGAAGCAGACTACACCATCATTGATCATCAAACTAAAATACATAATATTGTAGCCATTACTAAGAAAGCAATGTGATAAAAAAATTTATAGATTCTACCTGTCGAGATATAGATTTGCGATTTATCATATCTTCCCTTAATCCCACAAATATACATTAAAAGTGAAAACATAACTGAATTAGTAAAAGCTAGCTATAATGAATGAGTTCGAGCATCATGCAAAGACAGTCATACATTATGTAGAGAAATAAGTTGCAACACGATCGCCAAACAATTGATGTAAATTGTATCAGGCTAACCTATGGTGGTGACTATATTAACTATGTACTATATAATATTTTATCTGCATTCACCAAACCTTTCCATAGCTGAGGATACAGTATAAATAAGGGTAAGGGGAGTACAAAAATAACAATATGGATCAGTAAATATATCAAACAAAATACATTTACTAGGATATATAGGATCAACAGTTAACCAAGTAATATTAGCACAATAAATATCAACAACTATCTGATGTGCTATGTTTGGAATGGAACTGATAACTTGCGCAGTCATTCAAGAATGGTACTGATAACTTAATAGTGACATACCTCATGCAATAGGAGCTCTCGTTATATTTTGAACAACTTGAGTCCCCTTTCGTTTTAGCAATGTTTTTATAGTTGGCATGTGCAAAAGGATCAGAGTGGTTTTATGCTTTTATTATCTGTGAAGGTCACCTTTTAGTAGTTGTTTAGAATGTAACGACACAAGTTTAGTATACTAACTCTTATTATGACACCTACTTCATGTTATCAACTACACCATTTTTTGCATCCTTAATATTTTAGTAAAAATACACACATCTTTCACCATTCAAAAACATCTCATTCCATAATAACCACCTTAAACAACAATCATTCACCTTCTGTACTTGATCAAAGTTTTCCTATGGCAACCTCTACCTTCACTTGTTATTCACTAATCTCCCTTCTCATCTACCTCAACATTCTATGATTTCCAGGCCAACACACAATATTCAGGCCTCCAGATAGTGCCCTATGATTAGGGTTACATTTTATTTCTAAAGGGTAAAAATGTTTACAAAAAAGACATCCAAACGTGTAGAAAGTAGTTCAACAAAAAATTTATAATTCATACAACCTCATAAATTACATTATTAAATATATTATATTATGAGTGAGATAATCATATTTTACTTATCATATTTGATGGACTACTTATTTAAAAAAGAAAAAATATACAGCTAATGAGTACTTTCGGGTCAACACAACCTATTTTCACCCGTTAGCAAATACCTTAACAAAATCCAGCAAGAAGTTGATTCAAAAAACTATTTCATCTTTATTAAGAATACTGCATTGAGAACTCACTCTAGCCAGTTGATTTCCGCCGCTTTGTTCAGGAACAAAGAGTGAAAAAATAGGATCAGTAGGAGACCAACAAAAGTCCATCACATTTTCAACTTTAATGGATTCCTTATCAATTAGACTAAAAGTTTCAGTCTCATAGACTGAAATTACATTTTTCCCAAGCTGAGCAAAGTACTTGTCCTCTTTACCACTACCCCATGAACGAACCCAAGATAGATTATGTTCTGTCGCCCGAAGATGAGCTATATCAGCTTTCTTTTGCCCATTCTTGGTCCACTAACCTATTCTGTAGCTATGGAATTGCCAAGGTGAAACATGATTACCTATTCGGCTAGTGTGGAGTTTAGTGGAATGGTTACGGTAGGGCCACTGAGTAAAACAGGAAAAGCAGCAGAAACATGACCACTTGTCAATAATTTAGAATGTAACACCTAAAAAACTTGGCAATGCCCCAAAAATTTAGACGCTAAATGCATGTAACTTGATATATGCAGTGACCTATCTCTAGATATAAATTATAGGCAGCATAAATCCATTGCGGGCACCTCAAGAACTCCCACTCCAAGTAAGTAGTAATTACCTTTAGTGGTTCTTACAGTTGGTTTAATGCCTGGGTCGATGGTCCATCATCCCGAGCCTCGTGTATCAATAATACCAGTTCCATGTATATCGTCCAGTACAAACTGTCATAATAATAAGAGCAGTTCACATGATTCACAAACTTTCATCTTAGAGGTGATTTTGAATATATTTAGAAGTGTTACATTATATGTATTTGACACTATTTGATCTTTTACACGTTTTATAAACCTTTCTTAAACGGCTTGGACTAACCGCGTGTTTCATTAGAGATTTATAATCTGGACTTCTTGACCACTCGCCTATCCATCGCACGCTCTATATAGCAAGAAGCAGGGAAAGTTGTCTCGTCTGTGCATTTCTGAAGATGGAAAGAGGTAATGTATAAGTACATTTCAGAACATGGACCAATACTACAGTAGCAGGTGAAAACAGGTAGTAATTTATAAGTATGGGTGAAAACGGGTGATGCCAACCTGCAAACCCAATTTTTTTATCCGAGTTATTAAATTCATTTGCCACCCGTTTAATCATTTACATTATATACTTTATGTCATTCCCGGGCCCGGTTTGGGTAGACTTTGTGGATGCACTTCAAGAGAGCCGAACCCATGAAGATGGCTTTAAAAATGAACATACATGTAACAAATAAAAGTAGCGAACAAAAAGTTAACGTTATCTCTTTAGGAGTAATTATTGGACTCGCACGTTATAAAATTTCTAATGAAATGGTTCATATTAAACATAAGGTCTAACATTTAAATATCTAGACACAGATCAGAAAACCAAGTAAATAAACAGTTATATTCGTATACTAAAGATTATTTATTAGCTTAAGAGGGTGTATGGGATTGTTGTTTGCAGGTCATGAAGAATGAGCATTTGCTTCTAATGAATACCACTCAAACTCCAACAGTGCCACTTTAAGAACTCAAAGTAATCAAAGCAATACCTGATGTGCAATTTTATAGCAGGACATTAAGAAAGAGAATGCCACATCAGCTTCTAACAGACTCCCATCCTCTCAAAGTTCTTGATAACGTTTAGCAGTTGTTCCGGATCCTACAATTTTTATAATTGATATTTGAAAAATGTAATAATTTCTTATACATTCTCACCAAAGACCGAAATCAAGAAATAAGAAAACAATCAAATACCTTCTCATGACGCCCCTGGCCTCCCAACTTTGTGACCACTGATCCTAATGGCACCAAAAAAAAGAGTCATCAAACATTAGACTTGTTGAAAGGGAGAGGGCTGCTATATATATCACTGACCCAGGAAATATGGCATAATATAATAAACAGGGAAATATGGTATTACATTAATAGATTCATAGAATCATGTTAGATTATCTGATTAACCATGCTTGGTTCACTCTCGTTCTGAGAAAAAGCTTTTGACTGAGAATTTGAGATGCTTAAAATTTTGAAACAACAAATTAGTACAATCAGCTATGTAATACATCTCCACCAAGAGTAGCAATCTAGGTGAGCAGAATTCAGATGTGTAAAGACGGTGTGTATCCAAGATATCTATATCGTTTACCAACCATAAGCACATCGATATTATGGTTGCAACTTCATCGACAGTCTTCTAAGCAGAATGGAACTTTATAAAAATGTCTATAAAACAACAAAAGAGACAACATGGCCTCTAATAACATACAGAACTATGAAGTCTTTCACCTCTTAACTTAAGTCAGGGAACTGGTATTCCCTCTTTAACATGTTAGATCAATTTCTATTTAGGCTGTGTGAAAAGAAACAACCCATTGCCCTAACTCCTTGATTCTTACCCGGCCAAGGCTCTACCATGTACTACACCCCTTAAGTCAAGGAACATGTATTCCCTTCCGATGAGCTGCTTAAGCTCTATCAATAAGATAAGGGGCTTACCACTAATCCTAATGTACAAATATTTTAGAGTTGTTTGCTCCTTTACAGTTTCACCAACCTAGATTGCAGTCAGCAATCGCACGACTCACAGCTAAACACCAATTAGCCAACAATCGCCTGAATAGTCATTCCAAAACCTATTGATTACTATCATTGTCCTCAGAAACTACGTCTTCTCCAAGCCGGCCCTGAAAAGTACGGAAACTGAATAAAGTATAAAGTGTAGTCATATCAACAATCCAAAGTGAATACTAATCTGGGTCAGTTTGTTGAGAACGGTTATTCCACAATACCACTACTCTTATAATCCAAATGTCATAAAACACATTACCTATTATCATAACATAGGGAAGTAGACATAGGTTTATTGTCAAAACAGGTTGGTTAGCGGGGTTGTATAATGGGAAAAAACATGCAACTTTAACGGTGTCGTTCATACTTTCTGCCAATGCCAAAGTATTACTACGTATCTTGAAGAAGACTACGGATATTCTGCCAAGTTGTATAACTCAACCAGACGATACAGTTCCGAGTAAGGCCTACATATAACATTAACATAAAAAATTGCAATAATGTGTTCATTAAAAAAGTAAATAGTTAGGAGAGTGGATTTCCATTGCTTATGTCGTTCCATGTAGCCTCAGTCCCATCCCTCGTATTACAGTAAGTGCCATGCATTCACCTAAACATTCCAACAAAACATAAAGTTAAATTTCGCAAACACCAAAAAAGCATATCCGACAAAAGGTATACATATATGAATAAATCATCAGCCTCGGTCTCAGATTTAGTGGTTTCACTCATTTTGTGTACAAATATAGATATTTAATAGAAAAACTAGAACTTACAGATTAATCACCTTTCAATTGATAAAATAACCATCGGACAAATATAACGATTAATCTTGAACATAACATCGACCCTGTACTAGGTCATCAATTCAACACAACTACACCAAATTAAATTAATTGCAACTTTTGTAAGGCCAGGAAGATCAACCAAAGTTAAATTAACCACTTTGGAGATAAAATTAAAAATAGTACCGTTTTGGGAGAAATAACATCCATTGTGATCCGACGTCTAAGATCCATGGTATCCATTCCAACTGCAACTGACTTTCATCCTTCAGAATAAATCGCACGAAGCAGCATATATTGGTGGAGTGTAGGACTGTGATTGAGTTCCTGCCAAATAACAACATTGTCGATGCATGAAAATCCAATATTATGTTATTAGGTAATTATCGAATAGAAAGGAATACCTTAGTTAAGGAGCCTTTATAGTAAGTGAAGTTTATCATCTTTGCAAACCATATGCAACATTTTAAGTAGTTGATCAGAAAAGTTCATTTTAATTTATTTCATAAAGTTTTTGGATAGTCAGTGAAGTTTATCAACCTTGCTTGTGAAAGTTAGCAGTTATGATCCTATCCAGGTTTGACCTTTTTCAGTACAAAGCGCGTCCATGGCTGCAACCACATTGTAGCTATGCCTGCCTTATTTTGAGAAAAGGAATCCGAAATCGACCACACCTTGGGGACAGACCAAAAAACAAAAACACATAAAAAAAATGGGGGAAATGGTTAAACGGACTTAGTTATTTAGGACGCCATCATGAGTTGACAAACTTTCCCATGGCTTTCACAGATTTCAACTGCACATGTTTTCATAAAAGACAGTAAATGTGAAGCTTAAAATTATATTGTGTTATTTACCTAATTTTGGTGCATCAAATGGAACACATAAATAGCTGAATGAATATTAAAGTTACCGGGATCATTGTCTCTGAATGCTCCATAAACCTGAGGTTTGCAAATGATGGTTCTTCTTATATTTGTGGAAGCAATCTGTAATTCCAGATGATATTGTACCTGCCAAATTATCATTAAAAAAATTGAAACTTGATCTAAAAAAGGCTATGAGTGACTTACCTAATTTTGGTGCATCAAATGGAACACATAAATAGCTGAATGAATATTAAAGTTACCGGGATCATTGTATCTGAATGCTCCATAAACCTGAGGTTTGCAAATGATGGTTCTTCTTATGTTTGTGGAAGCAATCTGTAATTCCAGATGATATTGTACCTGCCAAATTATCATTAAAAAAGATTGAAACTTGATCTAAAAAAGGCTATGAGTGACTAACCTATAAGATTATTTCAATGACGACCATTCGTCCATAAACTTCTAATGCATTGAAGCACGTATTAAACATATCACCGCCAAAAGATTCATACGAAACTATAATATTATGTGTTCGAAATTGAAAAGACATACCTGGTTAATCGAAAACTTGTGAAGATTAAGAATATCGTATGTTAAGAATCTGTAACAAATCCCAAACACCCATAATTAGGAAAAGGCCAAGGTACCGAAGTGACACTTTTAAGCAAATCCAAAACAACCATAAGGAGACAAAAGTTAGCAGTAGCAAATTACAAACACTCCTAAACTCAAAAAACTGGAGCAAGAATACACTTCTAATCACGTGCGACATGAAAGCATAATCATATGAAGATTGATCATAATTTAAAAAAACTGCAAAACTTGTTACACTTATAAGTCGGAAAAAAAATGTTAAACTGAAACTCGACAAAAAAAAATTGGGATTCTTCACCTGTAAAACTAAAAAGTCGATATTCTTCACCTGTAAAACTAAAAAGTCGATTATACTTTTTAGGGATAATTATGTTTAGGAATAAGATATTAGGGTGTATTTATACACAAAAAAAATATGTTAAACATATATATGGTATATTTATCTTTTAAGTAATATATATCATAATTTATTTTAATTGTTATCTTCAAAAAATACATACCTAAAATACAAATTCCAGAATTTTTATATAATCTCCTTATTTATATTGATTTGAAAGATATAAATCAAAAAACAATTTACTCTAGTGGTAAGTTGTTTACAAAACACATGAATGACCCAAGTTCAACTCCAACAAATGTCTTCTTTTAATAAAAAAATTTTAAAATTCAAAAATAACAAAAACAAAAACGAATTTTACAATTTATTTAAAAAAAATGTACATATATTAATTAAAATGCCACATGTCATTTAAAAAAATAAAAAAAAATGCCACATAAATATAATGATGACATGGAAATATGACTTGGCATTATGAGATGCCAAGTGGCATTTTATGTGCATCATATACATATATATATATATATATATATATATATATATATATATATATATATATATATATATATATATATATATATATATATATATATATATATATATATATATATATCAAATACACCGTTAGACTTAAAACTGATCAATGATCAGTTATACTTTCATTCATGCCATAGAACCATTCAAATAATTACAACCAAAGTTCATAACCAAGAAGTTTCACAATGAAAAGACTAAAAAAAGCATAAACTGAGACCAAAACACAAAAGCAATAGATGAAAATGAGCTAAGCATCTCCATTTTCATTAGGACACATCTTGGTCACCTGTTCCTCCTTCTCAGTAATGCCTTTACGAGCTTCAACTAAGAGTAAAGTCAAAACTCGAAGCCTCTACTGCTCCCTCTCCTGAGTTTCAACAAGACAAAATCCCATGCCTTGGTAGCAGCATCGTTGAAAGGCCCAAATGTCTCAGTTTCCT
Organism: Chrysanthemum makinoi; assembly: GCA_910596185.1. Classification (NCBI taxonomy): domain Eukaryota; kingdom Viridiplantae; phylum Streptophyta; class Magnoliopsida; order Asterales; family Asteraceae; genus Chrysanthemum; species Chrysanthemum makinoi. Next base: position 158,575,699 of record OU343217.1, on the reverse strand, counting down.
TGATGTTCTCTTCCAGTTTCTCTATTTTTGCTCGAAGCTGACTGCATTCTTCCTTAATGCGAATCAAGAAACCTTCATCTTCAGTCATTTCCTGAGAAAACATGAATATGAAAGCATCACTCGGATCATCAGAACCACAAACATTTTTCAACTCATCATATTTGGGGTAGCAGCCATTGATGTGATTATGACAGAGAAAGTGATCAGAAAATGAATGGATGGAAATGGTTTTGCTACTACCAATTGTAATTAAGTGTGTTATATAAGCTTCGACTAATAAATTCAGTGTTACAAACAAAAAAAACAAACGAAAAGGCATCATTATACATAATAACACCCATCTAATTGAACACTTCTTCTTCCCCAATGCATAACTATCATTTCAGCATTTAAGAAAAAGATTTAAAAGTTAACATAAAACCCCTCATATTTAACATTGTGACAAATAAGGCCCTAAAATAATACAATGCATAACATTAACATACTAAATGATAATAATAACCATGTCATAGCACAATATTATTTCGTACTTGATCTCAATAACCACTTAAATTTAACATATTACTGAAAAAGGCCAAGTCTAAACATAAAAGTCACCGGCAACTAATTAAACTCATTCATCTTGATAACATTAGCTTCTTCCTCACGGACACTAGCTTTCGCTTGAACAAACAAATAATTTAACTTTCCAAGCAATACCCAATGCCTCTCTTGAGTCTTTCTTAAAGCATCGAGCGAGTCCAAAGCAGCACCATGAGCACCTATAGCTTTCATGTTCGCCATCATGGTATGGTTCTTCACCTTTACCCGCCTCAAATGCTGGCAACAAGTAAAAAGCAATTTGGAAAATGCATCATCTTCACCTGCCTGTTGCACAAACCACAAACGCATACAATCATGCAATTTAGAAGAACCAGCCACGATCATTAAGTTCATTAACATATGCAATTCTGCCATTGCAAAAAAACATATATCAAAGTAGAAATGGTCTTATAACTCACTATGACAAAGTGCAAATATATAACCAAAAAATAATTTATATATACTTATTCGTATTAAAAGATTACATTTGAAGAGACTCTTTTAATTGTAACATCTTGGAAAAAATCTTTTCACATGTACTCTTTTAATGTGAAAAAACTATTTTAAATACTATAACTTATAGAAGAATTATTTGAATAAGAAGAGTGAGAATTAATTGTAGCCACATATTTTAAATAGAGAAAAAGAAATAATAGGGAGATGCATTTATTTTTATGGATGCATATAATATTTGTGGTTGTGATTTCTTCTCATCTTAATTAAATTTCTCATTTGATCCTACCTCTATAAATAACATCACAAACAACTAATATGAAAAGATAACTTGGACATTAGAACACGAAAAAAAATACAATATCCAAAATAATTAGATTCTTTTGTTAGAACATTTGAATATGAAAAGCTATAGGTGCTCATGGTTATACAGTATCCAAAACATTCAACCAATTTGCATAATCTAATTTACGAAACTATATTTACTTTCACTGCTCAATAGTCTCCTATTACAATAAATTTCCATTCAACTCAAGCGATGTCAGAATAGATGGTAAACATATTCGTACATGCAAATACGAACAAACACAACTTCTTTTTTTTCCGTCACAACCAAAGGGAAAAACAATCAAGATCAAAACATCTTATTAACTGATCATATGAATGACGTTGTTAGTTAACCAGCATTCAACATTGGCCGGTCTACATTGACAGCTACAGCTACGATGGCTACAACCCAGTTCACAATCTGAGTTTGCTGTTGCTTAGTGCTTTTGCAAAATACATTCTGAATCATATTGTAGATGAAACGAGATTTGAAGATTTTCACCTGCACATGAGTGCAAGGAACAAGCAAAATTATGATGATCTCAAAAAGTGCATTTAAAGATTCTGAACTCATTAATGATAGAAAATGGTAGCTATTAAGCGAACTCATCTACAGTGAACACGAAGAACTTAACTGAAGCAGTCTCATTTCTCACCAAATGGATTGTCCACAACAAAGATTATGACCGAATATTGAATAAAGAAAGACAATGAGATGTACAAATAAGTCCTATTGAGGTGTTTGCCCATGTGGCGGTGGCCCCGGAGGCAGTGGCGGAGCAATACCAGAAGGCATCCCGAAGTTTGGTGACACCGTTCCCATGCCACTTCCACTCTGATTCCCAGGCTGCAGAATCAAATACATCACGTCAACTTTTATGATTAGGATAATCATAATGAAAAATAATTCTTTTTTGTTATGGTTACCAAATCTAACCGTCACTTATTTGGCTTAATTACAATATCCTAATCGTCTGGTTATCTAGAAGTTCACCATAAAACTATACTCATCTATGTGATATTCTGATTTAGAATATCAGGGACAGTTAAGGTGGAGATATGTAAGCATCTATTTGTATTCTTCACCGTAAGCCATGCAGTAAAAAAGGAATGCACTTACCTGATAGGGACCTAGCCCTGGCATTGGTGGCATCTGTGCACCTTGAGGACGGTTAAATGCGCCACCTGTTGGATACATCTGGTTCCCACTCGTATTTGACGGTCCCTGCATAATTAGCATGCTGCCAGGTGGTGCACCTCCAGGTCCCGAATGCATGGGATTCATGCCCATAAAGTGGCCTTGCTGCATAGGCGGACCCATCTGATTCATTGCACCCTGCATCACATCAATGTAAAAATAAATGGCAACCCAATGGTTCTGATTTTCACTGCTAATTAAATTCACATGGGCAGGGTGGTTTCAAAACAATTTTTCTAAGACCTGAAGTCAAAAGATAAAAGCAGAGTGAATCTGTTTGGTGCATCAAACTAGTCTTAACAAAAAATCGTCTTATACTTTCCATCTACTATATTCTGAACATGTAATTCAGAATACATAATACTTCCTCTGTACCCAAAAAAAAGTTAATTACTTAAATGGTCGTCGGGTATAACAGGTTTAGTCCCTGAACCTTTTTTTTCTTGGATCCTCTCCCTGTGGTTTTGACCTGTAACGGATTTGGTCCTTTGACCAACATTTCTGTTACTTTGACCGTTAAATGCGTCATGTGCAAGTCACATGAGAGTAATTTTGTCATTTTGATTCACCACAACACAAAATTCAACCAAACACTGTTCATCTTTATATCTTTTCTTTTCACCTTATGGCTGCACAAATTAAAACACACACAACTAACCAAACATTCCTCATCCTCTTCTTATCTTCTTCATCCAAACCCATATTTACCAATTAATCGCTTTCTCACACATACTTACTCTCTTTATCACACAACACACACTCAAATTAATCTCTCTCTACAACCAACCTCAGTTACTAGCTCCTCCCCCGCACTCCAGCCTCCAACTCTGCCACCGGTGGCGGCCATCTACTCCAATGTCACCGGATCTACCTCCATCATCTCTGCCCGTCATCTCCAAAACCACATCCGACCATAATTCTTTTCTTTCTTCAAATTTATTTCGGATCTAGGAATCCATAACAATCATGAATTTTATGTTTGTTGTTTGTGTTGGTAGTTTTTTTTTATTAGGAAAGTTAGCAAACAACCCAACGATCTAGGTATGTATTTTTGTTTGGATTTAGTTATAGATTTTTTTTTGAGTAAAAATGGCTGTTAATCTTAGCTTGTGTTTTTAAAGATTTTGACTAACAAAGAGGAATAGTAATTTTTGGTTTTTGGTTACCACTTACCGGTGTTGGTTTCTTTTTTATAATTTAGGATTTGTGATTTTTGTGAAGTTAATATTTTGGGTTGTAATACTGTAAAGTGATAAATATATATGGTGATATTTCATTGTGAACTTAAAGATATAAAAAGTATTGTGTTTTAATTCTTGCCGATTGTTTAAAAGTATGTTAAGAGTTGTTTGTGTTTTAATATAAAAAAGTATTAACAAATTGGAGGAAAATTTCAATGGGGAAGGAGGTGGGGGTATTATCGACATTTCACTTGTTTAACCATGCACTAAACAGTCAAAGTAACAGAAATGTTGGTCAAAGGACCAAACCCGTTACGGGTCAAAACCACAAGGAGAGGATCCGAGAAAAAAAAGTTCAGGGACTAAATCTGTTATACCCGATAAACCACAGGGACCATTTCTTTTTTGGTGAGTTCTCAAACCAATTCACTTTTATGCATATCATATTAGGAATTGGCAACTGCAAACTTGGTTGTTCTCTTTATTTTCTCCTTATCAATGGACGCTTTAGACATCTGATGAAAAGTAAATCATAGTTTTATGTCAAAAAGTGCATCTTTTGGGGGAATAGAGACTACTTTTTTCTCTTTGAACATTTTCAATATGATTTTGCTTTGAACAAAAACTAGACGGTGTACAGGTAACTGACAGATGTGAAAGTGAATTAAAAACTTACCATTTGACCATGCATGGGCATAGATCCTGGCATGTTATGAGGTGGCAACTGAGGCGGAGGGCGAGGTAAATGAGGATGTGGAAGAAGTGGCATATGAGATGGATGCTGTAGTTGTTGCATGTTTGGTGGCTGCAAAGATGTCATTTGCTGTTGGTGTTGTTGGTGGTGATGTTGGGGTTGCTGAGGGTTTTGTTGATACGTCTGCTGCTGAAACAGAGATGGATGTGGGCCAGGCGGTAAAGGAGGTGCTCCTAGAGGCAACGAAGAGGATATGGATGATTTTTGGTCTCCCTGTGTCGATGTATCTAACGACAATGGCATTGCAACTCCAATCCCTGGAATAGTACCTTCATTGCGATTCATCCCAGCAAATGGTCCAGGAGTAGTTGGTGGCTCGGGTCCAGCAAAATTAACAGGCATGCGGCCAGCAACAGCAGGATTTTGTTCATTGAAACCTTGCAAATTTGAAGAAGATAAGTAATAAAAAGAAACAAGCATAAAACATCATTGCTTTACAATCGCATAAAATATGTAAGGTATATAGGGTTGTAGAACTAGACTGCAAGTATAGAGGGCATCATGATATTTTAAATGTGGCAATCTTGACACATTTACTCACGAATGGGTGGTGCAAGTTATGTTCTATCTGGGTTATGTTCTATCTGACTATCTCTAACAGGTCAAACACGTAAATAAAAAATAAAATAGCTTAAAAGGAAATAGGTCGGACGTTTCCTGTATTCCAAACTCATAAAACCTCTTGTCAATTTTCTTTGCAGGTTTGGTTTCAGGTTCGTGGTCTATCTGGTATGGATATTGTCCCTCCTACATTGGTTGATGCTATCACGTTCCTCATTCCTTTATCAGAAGGGCGTTCGGTTATTAGCGTCATCTCTCGGTTATTACTTGCTGCTACTACTTATTACCTATGGATGGAACGCAATTCAAGACTTTTCAAGAAGAAGTCTACTATTACTCAAGTGGTTCAAGTAATTGTCTCTACCGTTCGGTTGAAGCTGGTTACCTTCAAATTCAAGAAGATAACCTCTCGGTCTAGCCTATTATTAGATCAATGGAAGATTCCAAGTACTTGTCTTATTCACGAGGGGAGTGCCCGGTAAGGGTTGTACTCTTTTTCTCTACTCCAAGGTTTTTCCCATTGGGTTTTCTTGGAAAGGATTTTTAAGGAGGCAAGCTTACCTGGGTCGTTTTGCTCCCTTTGTGCCTCCGGTGGATGCAGGATGTTCGCTTGCTACAGAATTATTCTTGTTTCTATACCTAGTTAGGTGATTTGTAATATAGATAGGTTTGTTGTGTTTATGGCCTGTCATAAGCACTAGTTTATCAAGCTTTTCGCTTGAAGTTAATGTGGTACCTCTGCCACATTCCATTTGTACTTAACATTATTTTTTGGTTATATATTTACCGGGGTAACACCCTTTACCCAAAAAATCAATACTTAGAATATAACTAGAATAAAACCTTTTTAAAATTATATTTCAAACAATAATCACTATAAATTTTTGCCAAAAAAATGTTCAGGTCAACCCAGCTTAATTTCTTTTTGGCTCGCATAAAATAAAAGGTGTGTCTAATATGCCCATTTCGACACATTACATGCTTGAGTCATCCGTTTTGCCACCTCTATAATTTCCCATCATTCTAATAATTAGATTGATCCTGATGCACAAGCACTAACTGATAACCTCTAAAGATGGAGAGATGTCAAGGGATCAAAGTCCCTTGGACATAATAGAAGGATGCAATGTAGCACAAACCTTGATTGTGGCCCATGCTGAATTTATCACGAGCTGGTTCCCCAGGCCTATTTCTGCACCAAAATTTTGTTGTGTTGTCACTGCTGCCACTGCATTAAAAAATATGAAAGTTCAGTCACCGAGATTGGAAAAGTCTGGCCATAGAATTCTTATGGCAGGTGAAGATAAATCCAAAAAGATTACAAAACCAAACAAAAAAAGCCTTAAACATGGGCACGCATGCCAGACTTGCCTATGTTATACAACAATATCTTATAAACTAAGTTCACAATAACTTCGATATAACATAACTGTTGATTTACCTGCAAAGAAGATATCCAATGGGATGCCATGCAAGGTCCCACACACCGCTATCATGTGCATTTTGGATTTCTAATTGTGGGCTTTCATCCCTGTGCATAATCACATATGATAAGTTAATGTAAAAGGATTTAATCATGTGCAATAAACAGAATACTGATACAAATATAATGAGATAAATAAATCAGGATTTAGTAATTAGTAGAAAAGGTCCTAAGTAAATCGACAAGGATTAGTGCAGAAGAACAAAATAAAAGAATACATTACCCAGCTAGCCAGTGAAAGATTGATCCATCAAAACTTCCGCTGACGAAATACTCCTCATGAAATGGATGCCAAGCCAGTGCTGGCAATGGAAAAGAACCATGTGTAAGACTAATAAACTGCGTATATAAAACAGCAGCGGCACAAACTAAACATTCTGTTCTAGCGAAGTGCATTTAGACAAAGCTGCTTATGTGAGCATAGATCTGAGGACAAATTTTATATATATATATATATATATATATATTGCTTGAACTTTCTTCTCTTTTTACTTGGTCCACTATTTAAGTTGAGCATATGTGCAAAAAGAAAGAATGAAAAAAAAAAACATTTTTAGATACTTTTTCATATACGCCAAACTAACCATATGGTTATTTCTGACATAGGCAGTTAAAATGTGAGCATATCTACTGAATGCCATCAGATAGGAGTATATTACATAACTTGTATTTCATTTTACCATCAACTAGTTTGCCTCAATATCATGCTCATGTGGAAGAGGTAAAATTCAGGTTCTGCTTAAACTATCGGTACTTTATTCGAAAATAGAATATTTGAAAGAAAATGCAGAGTTCCATTATAAATACTTTTTATCTTCAAAAGAGAAACAACTAGGATAGAATGCATCTTCTCCTCTCACTGACATTTACATTGTGCCTCTAAGTTTCATCGCTTTTAATAATTTCATTAATTACTTACTAAAATCGTCCTGTTGTTTGACGGGCATGGATGTAGTCCCTGTGGTTTTTTTCTCCTGGAATCCTCTCCCTGTTGTTTGTGATACCCGTCAAACCACAGGGAGAGGATCCAGAAGAAAAGACCACCAGAACCAATATTGTGATACCCAGCAAACCGCAGGGATGATTTAAGTAATTAACTCTAATTTCATTATATAAATCTTTGTACCTTACTGTTATTTCAATAAACTAAACAGTAAATTTAAAGGGGAAAGCTGCCACTGTCTTCTCCCCTTACTAACATTTACACTTTGCAACCAATCTCCTTTATTATGTGAAAAATATTGTATTCGTGTAAATCCTTTTGCTTAGTAATTATCCTTAAAAAGTAAACAGTAAAAACGTAACAAGGGAAATAGTATTCTAGTTAGCAGTGATTTTTTTTTGGGCAACCTCGATAAATTTTTCTAGTTAGCAGTCTTTGTACAATAATTTATAGGAAAAGAGGTGGATGCAAAAATATAATATCACTAACCGGTTACATCCTTCTTATGACCGCGAAACGATTGCAGTTCTTTCATAGCCCTAATGTCATACAGCTGAAAAAGTAGGAATCTTCAATCATCATGGTAAGATGAAATGCCATTGGGCTATTTCAAAACTGGTAATAGATGAGACGATAATATGAACAAATGACATGAAACTGCACCTTGATAATTTGATCCTTGGAAGCAGTTAATACCCAATTACCATTTTGGTTCCATTTTACACAAAGAACGGTATTCTTGTGTCCGTGACTGCAAATATGAAGTTAACTGTTTATCACCCAAAAGGAATAGTATAGACATTAAATTAGGTATACAAATAACAATTGCACTAACAATGATGATAGCTCTTTCCCTGATTTAGCATCCCAAAGCTTCACAAGATTGTCTTTCCCGCCTATATGAACACAATAAAAATTACGTGTGATATAATAAAGACCTAAATGGTTTTAAGCAGAAGATATTATTAATTCATACCAGAAACTAGTAAAGACTTGGTAGGGTGCCAATCAACACTCTTCACATCCCAACCGTGACCTGCCTGGGTTAAAGCCATGTAACATTAACTCTGATTATTTCATGTGCATGCAGAATCAGAAGGATGATTCCAGTAAAAATGCAAGGATAATGGTGATGGATGTGTCAGCCTACATAGGTGAGAGAAGCAACAATGTTCGTAACAAAGATAAACAGAAATTTTACGAAACATTACCCGATAGAGAGCTCTCCTCCTGGCAACGAGCAAAGTCCCAAATTTTAACAGTAGTGTCATCGGAGCACGAACAAAACTTTAAATCTGTTCTACAAAAGCTGTTAACAAGTAGGATGTCATCTTTTGACGAATGGAACCAATATAAAATACGTCTGAACAAAGTGAAAATAGAATAAAATCCTGTAGCTGCAACTAATGCAAAAATATAATTATACCTTAGATCACGGACAGATTCCTTATGTGCAGATTTATTGGCTTTCACATTGTTCATGTTAATTTGCCAATACCTACAAACGTTTGCATATGAATATTTAATTACAAGCTATAAGGATAGACCAATAAAATTGCCTTTATACAACAGTTCTATTTTGGTGTCATTTGTGTTCCCCTGACCTCAACAGCTTGTAAGTTGTGCACTTAAAGCCTTTTTACAGTATAAAACAGTGATGTTTAGTGTTGCAAAAGGCACAGTTTCATCAAGTATTTCAACAGTGAAAATGGAGAAGTTTCGGAAGGAGTCAATCAATATTATTGTTTCTACTGGGATAAATTTCACAAAAAATAAATAAGTTACTTTATTACGCCTGCATCATCGCCTGTGACCATCCAGTTGTCATTGTAACTCCATACCATAGACCTAATAGGGTCATCATGAGCCTGCATATTCAAATATTTCAACAAATCTCAGAAGATTCTGTTTACAACAAGATGAGAAGAAAACATCAGTTTGCATACCTGAAGAATCATTTCAAAATTGAAAGATTGGCCATTCCATAATGTGAATTCCCCACTGTGAGATCCAGTTATAAGGCGCCTACCAGTAGGAGTCCACTTAAAACAAGTACATATGTCAGAACATAGCTAAGAAAATACAATTCCATTATAGTAAAAGAGGTTACATCTAAAAGCAAGCAACAATCCGATCTATACGACCAATGTTGGGTAACTGTGAGGTGGGAACCTATGCAAAGTGAGTGCATATAAAACAAAACAAGTAACATTCTAGTTTTCATAAGCCATGTAGATCTATAGTTCTAAACACCCAAACCAATACAGCCCGACTTTGCTACTAATCCTAATCAGGAGTAAAAGCCTGTTCTGTCAGTATTATTGGTTGTAACTTTTTTACTCTTTTTAACATTGTCAAATAAAAATTGGTCATGTATCTGAAATTTTTGAGTGGTGACCTAGTAGCGTACGTCTACCTAACTTATGCATAAGTTCAGCTTCTATTCATTTGTCTGCTCGATGAGGTCAGAATACCCTTCAAGAGAAAAGAAAGAGGGAGGATATGCTTCACGTGTTTGTTTATATATTTCCAGTGCAGAACCATGTCTATCCATTTACATATAGCGCATGTGTGATATCATGCACAATTTTCCATGGCAAAACACATTTCCTAGTGTCAATGTGTGCACATTAGAGCAGTAAATGAAAGAGAGCATTCTCAAGAAAATGAGTTTGCAAAAGAAATACCAAGGTTGTCAAAATCGCGATCCTACACACAAAAAACGATCAGGATCTTAACAAGATCGTAATCCAGGTAGGATCGCAGCAGGATCGTAGGATCGCAGGTAGGATCGTAGGATCGGATCGGATCGTATAGGATCGCCAATTATTAGTTTTTTTTATTATTTTTATTTTTTTGTTATATTAACTTATTAAGTATAAGCTCATGTCTTAAAGCCCAATGACTAAAATTTTTTCAAAAAAATTATTATTTTGGTACTGTTAATTAATTGTCTCTTGCAAGATTAATGAGTGTAAAATCATTATGTTTTTATGGACTATTTAGAAATAGTTTTTAGATGTGTCTTTTTGGGTTTATTATGAAATACGATTTCGTGCTTTGTGAAATGTCAAAAGCTTGTTTTTGAAGTAAACTATCTACATACTTGACCCAATTTTGTTCATATTTTATTTTATGTTACATATAAAAGCATGAATATACTAATTTAATTTATTTGGTCATCAAGAAAAAAAATTCAGTATTATGTCATGAATATACTAATATTATCAGAATATTCTAATTTAATTTATTTGGTCATCAAGAAAAAAAATTATGTTGCCCTCTATTATAAATTATGTCGTTTCATTTTCAGATACAATCCTTTTATCTTTTTGCATTAATCTATATATTGTAACAAAAAAGTTACATAATCACGTGCTAATAAATTAACATTATCTTAAATGTTATCACGAAAAACCTATAATAAAAAAACATTAAAACAAGAAGTAGGTGCACCGTGCACGTATGTAGTAACTTTGTGCAAGTATGCATTGCAATATATCTAATATTCTACTATTACGGTACTTGAATATATATTTTTTTTTCTTTTATCATCCATTTAGATTCGTTTATCATATGAAATATTATATAGAAATATAAAACTACATCCCCTATACAAAAATATATACATTTTCATAGGATCTTACGATCCCGATCCGATCCTACGATTACGATCTTGCAAAGCCGAAAACGATCCTAGGTAGGATCCCGATCCTGACAACCTTGGTTTTTTACTCTTTTTAACATTGTCAAATAAAAATTGGTCATGTATCTGAAATTTTTGAGTGGTGACCTAGTAGCGTACGTCTACCTAACTTATGCATAAGTTCAGCTTCTATTCATTTGTCTGCTCGATGAGGTCAGAATACCCTTCAAGAGAAAAGAAAGAGGGAGGATATGCTTCACGTGTTTGTTTATATATTTCCAGTGCAGAACCATGTCTATCCATTTACATATAGCGTATGTGTGATATCATGCACAATTTTCCATGGCAAAACACATTTCCTAGTGTCAATGTGTGCACATTAGAGCAGTAAATGAAAGAGGGCATTCTCAAGAAAATGAGTTTGTAAAAGAAATACAGTTCTATAACATATACATGCGCTATATTAGAAGAACGTGACTAGAAAGCCTCACCAGTACTCGGTTAATAGAGCAACGGTGTTTGTTCACCGATGAATGAACAAACTTTGCTGCAAAGCTTGTGGATGGATTATCTGAATAGGCAACTGTTGGTAACATCTGTCTCCAGGATCAACAAAAATAAACATGTACACAATTAGCATAATCTAAAGGATGTTCATTGTTGCAAGGGACAGTATAAATTGGTCAGTTTAAATCTTGCAAAAATTTATAGGTGGCGTGAACAGAGAAAGCTGACTGACATCAATTGCTGCAGCAGGGGTTGGTTGTAATACTGTCCTGTCCCTTGAATCTCGTTGCCATAAACGGGTCTGCATAAAAATAATCACATGAGCATATAACATAACAAACTGAAGTTCAAGTGGGAGATCGTTAGCAAAAAAAAAAAAAAAAGTAACTCCCAATGCCGTCTTCCACTAGTTATGGATACCCAATACCGTTTCCGGTGTTTGGGGGAGGTTAAGATGTAGACAGCCTTACCCCTACCTAAGGTAGAGAGGCTGCTTCCAGTTCTACCAAAGGTAGAAAGGACCTCCGGCCTTTTGTAGGGAGTGAGGATCGAACCCCTGACCTCTCGGTTGAGAGGCAAGGGGTTTTCCAACTGATCCAACCCTACTTGTTTTTCAAATGGAAGATCGTTAGCATGTAACTTTTAAGCAATCAGAGTTTCCCCAGAAAGCTCAAAGAGGAACATTGATCGAGATCAAGAGGAACATTGATCGAGATCAGCAAGCACCAGGCACACACACACACAAAGCATATGAGAGAAACCAACCCAACTGCTAGCAGCCTGCCTAATGTTCTCTTTAATTTCTGAGAAACTGACTTCAGTAGCAAAGTCTTCAGATCACATTCACATGTAATATACACTCATCTAGTCAACACGCAGTTTCCATTTTGTCAGCATTCTGAATAAAAAGAGCACAGCATGTCTATTTGTTATCTTTGCGTGGTGTTTGTTTTTTAATAAGAGCTTCATGGGCTCTTATGTCGGCGGGTGGGCAGACATTTTTGTAGAGGACTGTTTGTTTTTAACGACAGAAGAGGCAAACTACATTTATCTGTTCTTTTTTGCACACATACAAGACCCCCTTCTTCTCTTTTTAACCCTATCTCATCCCACTCCAAGTAGTCGACACTTCCGTCTGCTCCTTTCAATCCAGACCATCCTCTCCACGGCCAACATCCATTCAAATCATCTTCCACATTGCCGCCGCCAGCATCTGCAACCATTTCCGGCAAAGCCCTGTCAAAGTCTCTTTTCCAGCAGATCCCTGTCTCTTCCTGGCAACCACCAGAATCTGCCATCACCACCAAGGAATCGCCATCTCTCAAACTTAACGAAGAAACTTTAACTTTCGACCTATTTCTCCCTCTCCAGTTAACGGTTCCTGTTACAAGCTCTTTGGCTCTTGGTTTGGATATTGGGTCTAATGGCAACATACACATGAGGAATGATATGACTGACTTTTTCTTTGCGTTCCAAGCAATTAAATAGTGATGGGTCTGTAGGCACTTTAAAGTAGACATTTGGTTTTGGCATCCCAGTCAAACTCGCTAAAAAAAGGGTAGGGGCGATTTTCTGGCCACCATCTCCCCATCTTCATCCGACCAAATAGCAACCTATTATTCGCCTCTCCATCACTTTCTGATATGCAATCGAATCTGCTGGTTGTTATTCATATTTGGAGTGGTGCGCTTTTCCTATTCCCTGTTCTATGAAAATCGTCCCCCATTGAAACCCTATATATCCCTTATCAAAGATTTATTTTCCACTTTAGGGTATCGTTTTTTAACCCTAACTTTTCCAATCGTTATGGTCTTGGGTTTATTGGAGTTAGGGTTTCAATCGCGAGTTTTTACAGCCATATCATGTGTTGCTATTGGTTGATCATTGGTATGATTTGAGGGTGGTTCGTGCCTTTTTGGATCGTTTGTGGATCTGCTTTCACTTAATCACGTTTTAACGATCCTGTAATATAGGGTACGTCTGTTATGAATGTCGGTTTGATTACAATGAACGTGACATGTATGCTGATACAAGTGTGATGGATGTCAGTTTTTTTTACGTGGCTGGGAGAGTGCAAGTTAAGTTTAGTGTGGTTCTTATTCAAAAATCACTAATCTACTGCTCTCGGATCTCTCCTCCTGGTTATCATTCCAATATGGTGTATCTTGAGCAGCTTATTTGATTTTGGAATATTCTTTGTTTTATGTGTGGGACGCTTATGGCGGCTGTCTATGTAAGTTAGGGTTTCACCCCTATTTGGTCATTGTCCGCTTGTATTTTCAGACTTGGTTATGGTTGGCTGATACGATTGTTATGGTCTATTATACGGTGGCTTGTTGGAAGTTGTATTTTGTGGTGTTTTTGCTTCCACTACAAAGATGGCATTGGTAGTTAGGGAGTATTCCCTATTTCTTTCGGGCAGATTTGGTGTAGCCACTTCTGATTCTTATTCGGTTCGAACATCATTATTGGCCTTGTGGTTGTTTGGTACAGTCTATTTGGAAGTTAGGGCTGGTCTTCACCCTATTTTTATGATTCTGATCCATTTGTTGGTTTACACTCATATTTTGGCTATGATTATATATTATAGCAGGAAGTGGATCGGAATTTTTCTAGTTGTTAGTGTTTCGTGATGAAACATATTCGATTCTGTTCTCATGTATTAGATTAGCATTCCTATAATTTTTTGGGGCAGTTTTGTTGTTGATGACGAGCATATCAGGTACCGAACGGTTTATTGGTGGGTTTTATGTCTCGCTGTTGCTGGAAGTTAGGGTGGTACACCCTATGTCTTATCGACCTGTCTATTGTGATCCACTCGTATCTTTTGGTCTCTCGTGGGTTGATGGTTTGGAAGTTAGGGTCATATACCCTATTTTCTTGTGGTCCGATCTGAATTACAAGGTGTTGTACTTCTATGACAGGTTTGTAGTTCCGTGTCGCGCCACTTTGTAGGAAGTTAAGGTGCATGCTTACGTGTACCTTGTTATTATGTTGATTACGACCCGATGTTTGACATGTTGCTTATCATATTGAGGGGGTCGCATCAGATTGATTTTTTCATGTTGCTATGGCATGGAAGATCATACGATTCGCTATTATGTCTTTGGAAGGCTCGGGTTTTTTCCGGAGTTGGGCATACATATGTTGGTTTCTTTATAGTCATTGTAGCTTGTTGGTTTATTTGTAAGTTATAAGAATGGCCTGTCATTCTTATATAGTATTTACATGTACGTTGCACATGTTGTGCTTTTTTGTCGCCCTGATCGGGCTGAGGGCATGGGATTCACCCATGTCATTTGTACTTCAATGTTTTTTGGTGTAATAGAATTTTACCGGGGTGAGTTAACCCTTTTACCCAAAAAAAAACTCGCTAGGGACCAATTTTATTTATATTGTTCAATTGTGTGTAGCTCTTTGTTAAATTTGTGTTTTTATTGGTGTTTGTTAAATTCTGATTATTGTGACGACCAACAAGAGGTGGAAATTCAAAGAAGCTTCTTTGTGTTAAGAAATTTTTTTTACCACCTCTTATCAATAGGAGGTGGAAAAGGCATAAGGGCTTTGGGTGCGTTTAATAGTAAAAAATATTCTTCAGTTTTCTATCTTGATTTTCTTGGAAAAGGGAGGGTTTTAATCTCTAGAGAAATATTAAAAATTCTGAAAACGTGTTTAGATGATATCTTTAGATGTGAAAAGTGCAAGAAATTGCAGAACAGTGCAATGAAAAATGTAGAGAAGTACAAATCCTACTTTTCTAAAGTTTACTTACAAATTAAAAAGCCCACTTTCTAAATAATATTCGACTAAAAACGTTATTTTTCTTTTCTTTTTTTTTTAGTTTCTTGGAAAGGTTTTCTAGAAAAGTCCTTTATTTTTCTGATACTAAACGCAGCCTTTACCTCTTAAAATAATGTACCACTTTATTATCCATTCTCCTATATTCGATTGTAGTTTTTTAGGTAACATGGGAACACTAACGGGTGTCACGTTGACTAACATCACATCAACATCTTCATCCTCCGATGATAAACACTTAGTGATCACTAAGGTAGTCAAATGAGCATGAAGAATAAGAGGTCATGATACCATTGACATATATATACATCAGGTTTGAATGAGCGGGCAAATTTGTAAAAAGCAGCCTAGGTGGCCACCAGCCACCTCAATTTCACGAAATTGACAAATAAAGCGGTCAACACGACGGTCAACGATGGTCAACACCGGTGGTCGGAACTCGGATCTAGTTTTTAAATGGTGTAAGAGAATAAACTTTGTGATGTAATTCTTGTAGATGGGAAGAAGAGAAGATGATAGATATGAGATGGTGGCTAGAAAAGAAAGAGATAAATGAGAATTGCTTAAGAAAACCCTAATTTTACTAAATGAAATCCTTAATTTACATTTATAGCGCAACATCCAATATTTTTTGAGACCCATTTAGGTATATATGATAAAATTTATCAATATACATATAATTTTAAAATTTATATATAGAAATGTCCAATCCACCTAGGCATTACTAGTTAGGCAGTGGTCGACCGCCCGACTAGCGCCTAGCGCTTTTTTTGCAACCATGCCAAGAACAAAAGAAAATATAACAGGTGGTTTTGCACATATACTACAGATGGGACATTCATGAACTCCAATAGATCAAGTATCACAACTTATAAAAGTAGCCTTTTATACCTTATCATATAAATATCTCTCACAATTGAAGCAAAACAACCTTCAAGGGCATAAAGAAATCACTTGGCTTACATGCACTATGATAGAAGAATGTTGATGCAGTAACAATAAATCAGATATAACTTAGTTTCATGCACATATCACATCATTATACAAACTTCAAATCTATAACAAGCATATGGGAACCATACAAACAGTGAAATTTAAGGCACTATTACCTGAGTGTATCGCACAACCGTGCTCGTATAATCAACAGCTCTTCGCTGTCCAATTTTTCTTGCTCTTTTTGCGGCAAAGTTATCTGCGTATATATCAAAAGATTTAGTATATATATCACAAGGGAGATATCCTTCAAACGAAGCAAAATGACAGCTTTATACACCCTCCTTTCACAGTAATTGTCCTAAAGTAACTTTTCACATGTCAAACTAATTGTGAACATAAATTAGCAACAGCTATTTTAAGTCGATTATATAAAACTTGTAACCAAATTAAACTATAATACTTCTGGAACAGACTTCTACATGAAAACAGGACTTGTAAGCTACTAATCTTTAACGCGCAAAAATTAAGTGAAGCTGCTTATTCTAGAGCAAAGGCATGGCAATATCACACTCATCGAGCAATTTAAAAAGTAAAAACAATGATTCAAACCCAAAACACGAACCCTGGCACACACCATTGGACAAATAGAATAGCAATTATAAACTAAAGTCTGTAGTATGCAAGTCATGGTATTTTGAGCATCTTAAACTGTTTGAATTCTTATAGTAATGTATCGAAGACCAAATCTTACAGCCAAAGGTGGCAGTTAAGTAATTTTAGTAGGCTCACGTGTACATATTTTCCCAGCATTTAGGTATGTAGAGATTCATGTATACAGATTGAGAATGTACAAATTTTCCCTTTGCTTTTTAGGTATAGATACTTAGATTCGTCTAGGCTTTCTAGTGACTCTTAGCCTCTAGTGTACAAATTTTCCTCTGCTTTGGGTATAGAGACTCATAGCATTATCTATCTTCTAATTTTGCTGCATCTCCTAGTACAAAGACTTATATTTGCTCATAGGCCCATAGTTTCGTATATGCTCGCATGCTTCTTTTTTAATATGTTTTATGCTTTTATGTTTATATATGCTTTTTTCTTACATGCTTCAATGTGTTTATGTAATGTGAATACTCTTATAATCACACACACTCTCATGCACTCATATTTGCAAACGTATACACTCAGATACACTTGTTGAGAGTCTTCCTAAAACCAGTCTCGCTACCTTCTCAAGTAGGGGGTAAGGGTATTACTGTCTACATCTTACCTCCCTCAAACCCCGTCCGGCAGGATTGCATGTTGCTGTATAATGCAACATATTCATTGCCTCCCCAGCCCAGAGGATTTGATACATAGCCATTGCATTAAATGTACCTTGGCCACCCCTGTGTCTGTTGACTTCTGTTGACTAATATGTACCCTAGCCACCGCCAAGATGTGTAACTAGTGAGGTCTGACATCATGCGAGGACATCATAGCTCCTAAATACTAGGCCAATTTAGTGGTGGTTGTAAACACAGCTTGTGTAAAAAAAAAAAAAAAAAAAAACGCGCGGTAAGGCAGTGGCATGATCGCATCGGACATCCCGAGGCGAAGTAATTACGAAAGGCAGTGAGGCACATGCTTCAAGGCCGCCTCAGCCGAGGCACGCCTTGGACGCTTTTTGGCGCCTCTATATATATTGGGCCTTAGAACATAAGTTTGAAGTTATGACGTATATTATGCTTCTTTAGATGGGTTTATTCAGGGCCGGATTTTAAGGTGTGCAGAGTGCGCAACCGCACAAGGCCTCAAAAATTTTGGGGCCTCCGATGTTATAATGCAGGGCTGAATTGATTTGGGGTTTAAAGAAAATCTTAGAACATATTTTAAATATTTTAGATGTTGACTTTATATAACTGAAACGTAGATTAGTCTTAAACAATTTAAGGAAGAAACTAAAAACAAAGTACGTACGCTTGATGGGCTGAGGAAGATGATAATTATAGCTTATAGTCACTTTGCACCCTAAGGTTTATAGTGTCTACACTTTAGTCCTTGTGATAGATTTACAGAATTAATATTCTTAACCCAAGTTTGGGGATGCTGTAAAAATTAGTCCAATTGATTTTCTATATGAATTTTTCTATATACATAGTTTATAAAAAAGGTTTCAATGTGGCCCAAAATATTAATGTGATGAATATAGATGCGTCACACACAATTATTTTTACACTGTCGAACAATTGTCTAATTTTTCTATACTTATTTTACATATACTCTAAACTTTCCGGTTGTTCGAGAGGCCTACATAATCAAAATGGCACAGGGCCCCTAAAATTCACGAGACGACCCTGGGTTTATTACTATTATAAGTAAGTTAAATTAAGAGCCAATTTAGACTAATTAGCTAAAAAAATATATATATGACTTTAAACCTAGATATAAATTGATTACTTTTGTTAAATTCCATAGAAATGAAGAAATGAAAGTTACTATCATAACCTATTTTAGATTTCTTTGTATTGCCAATTTTTAGAATAAAAAGGGTAGTTAGTTATTGATTGTAGGAGCAAAAACCTTAATATTTTCACGTTCAATATCTTAAAGGTGCGTTTAGTTGGGGGAAAACACCCTTGTTTTTCATAAAATGTTTTGTGGAAAACAAGGAAAACAGAGATTACGTTCAAATAAGCGTTTTCCAACAAAATGTTTTGCAAAACACAAAATCCCCTATTTCTTAACTTAACAAGGAAAATTACAAAACAAATTTTAGTTGTTTTCCTTGTTTTCCTTTGTAACCCACAACCCTCCTTCCCATCTTCAAAATAGAAAATACAAACATCAACTAAACGCGTTTTCTATATTTTCAAGTGTTTTGTGGAGATAAATTTCCCTTCCAAATTTTTACAAAACTAGAGATAGAAAACAAGAGAATTTTTTCTCCAACTAAACGCACCCTTAGTTTTGTCCTTAATTTATGCACGAAACTAATAACCAAGGAGGATTCTGAGAGAGCCTCCTAAGGCATTAACATTTTAGCCTTCATGTCTAACCTAATTACCTTTAAAGTTACTTAATTCAATAAATTCAGTTAGCTACAATACAAGCCCTAATTCCAAATTAGGCATACACTAAAGAAAAAAGAAAGAAACTGAGTTACCGTCATTAGGTTGATAATTAAGCTGCTGCTGTTGCTGTTGTTGATGAAAATCAGCAGCGATATTAGACGAAGAAGCGGACGACTGACGGATCATTTGTGGTGGCGGCGGGAGGTGCTGCGGGTGGTGGAATTGCTGTTGGTGGTGCATCATTTGCTGTTGCTGTTGCTGTTGCGGTGGTGGTGGTGGTAGTTGTGGTGGTTGTTGCTGGTACATTGGCGGTGCTTGCTGTTGGGGATCGTTGTACATTATTGAAATTGAAATTAGGATTTTGTTATGTGTATGTCAAATTTGCTTTTATTAGGGTTTTAGTGACTCATTCTATTCGCTCTCTTCTTGATTAAACTAGGAATTACGAATGGTAACGGCAAAACCCGATTACAAAAATCATCCTCTCATTACGAGAGGATGCTCCGTTAGAGCCCCAAACCCGCCTCATTGGTATTATCGGGATATCTTTTTTAAACGTGATGTTCCATTTTACTCATCTCATTCCCCATTTATTCTTATTTTTAACTATTAATGATAAATCAAGCATTGAAATAAATCAAAACTTTTCAAAATATCAAAACACAAAACAAGCTTTTATAATCACACTTTGATATATTATAAAGAATTTCACTTGTTCTTTTTGGGATGCGGGCTTAGCGTGATTAGTTTGTCTTCTTAATATATGGTTATGACTTGATTTGACTTTAGTTATGGTTTTGATTTGTTGTGCTTATATTCATAGATAGTTTGATGGATAATGTCTCTTGAAGTCCTAAGTATTCGTCTCTCGTTTTTAAGGGCTACACATCATGAAACTATCTGATAGCCAGATGCAACTCAAGTGTATATTTGTGTCTCATTTTACACAAGTATCGTGTCTAATATATTCATCATGTTAGTATCCAGATTTGGTATGGGATTAAAATGATTAGTTTGTCTTGTTGATGTGTGAACCGTATGGTTTTGATTTGTGATGTGGTTTTTATATTGGTTAAGTGGATAAAGAGTTGTGAATGATGATTAGTAATAGCGCCTAAAGTTCAAGCCATAGGTCCTTTTGTAGAAACTAAAGATCGACCAACGATTTGTATTATTGATAATCAACTAAAGAGGAATACAACGAGTATATGTAATAGAGACAAAGTGTAAAACCCTAAAAGCTAATTAGGCCATGGGCCTCTTATGGGCTAGCATGCTAACATCTCCCCTCAAACTCACAATCTTTGCAGCGAGAAACATTGAGAGTTTTTCAGTCAGAAAACGAAAATGAGGTCCAGAGTGTGGCTTGGTAAATACATATGCAATCTGTAATGCAAAAGGAAAAACGGTAGAGAGATAGTCCCAGCTTGAAGATGATGATGAGTGAAATGACAATCTATCTCAATATGCTTTGTGCGTTCATGAAACACCGAGTTATGTGCAATCTGAATAGCACTATCTCACTAGAAGTCACTGCCATGGCTCGGTACTCAACTTCAGTAGAAGATTTAGAAATAACATATTGTTTCTTACTCTTCCATGAAATGATGGAATCACCAAGAAATATACAAAACCTAGTAGTTGACTTGCGAGAAACAGAATCACCAGCTCAATCAGAATCACAATAAGCATGCAGGTCTAAGGAAGATATAGAAGGAAACAAAAGTATCTGAAACTAAGTCCCTAGAAGATACCTAAGAATGTGCAAAACAACAGCCCAATGAACCGTTGTGGGAGCAGAAACAAACCGACTAACAATATGAATTGCATACGAAATATCTGGACGTGTAACTATAAGATAAACCAAACTTCCCACCATAGTCCGATACAAACTTGGGTCTGGCAAAAGATCACCATCTATCAGAGTGTGTTTGGCCTTAGCATCAATGGTGATTCTATGCCATTAGCAGGTATTGGTTTAGTTGACACACCTTCTGTTGCTTTATCTGATGTTTACTACATACCGAGACTTACTATGAATCTTGCTTCTGTTAGTAACATTTGTGATTCTAGATATGATGTCAAATTTTCTATTTTCGATTGTTTTATATATGACTGGACAACACATGTAAGCTCTCGGAAAATTTCATTATACTTAAGACTTTAATCAGAAATAAAGCACGATTTAGATCATCATGAAATTTTCTACTTATTACGTTTGCATATCATTTGACATATGCATGACCAACACGGCTTGAGCGTTCAAAAATACACCGTTGTGATCAGAACGAAATTCCCCACGATTCCGATATCTTAAAATATTTAATATATATATAGTAAGGATCTAGTAAGAAGATTAATAAAAATAAGAATGATAAGAAGTGATTTAAACCATTTGATCAAAAGATCAAAGGCTGTAAATGAAGGATGGCAACTTTGTAAATAACTTGAGTTTTTCTTTGATACAAAAGGGTAGAAGAGTAAATTAAACTTAATTCCTTCTTATTAGCATATCATAACTTTCTTCCAAGTACTGTTTGTTCCAATGACAAACAACTGTTTTCCACCATTAATCTAAAATTCATATGCATCAATAACACATATCTTACACTTTTATATTATGCATCTTTTTTATAAGATCATACGAATCCTCATAATTTATATATGCTACTTTGTTTGATATCATCCAAAGTAATTTCATGCATCTGTTTCTTATCATCCAAAGCCGACCATGATAGCATGCGTCTATAATATTATCTTGCATCTTTACTTTATCAAGCAACATGGAATCATAATGCATCGATGCATCCACTGATCACATTAGATGCATTTAAGACCATATGCAATATAAAAATAGATGCAACACGATGCAATATAAAAATAGATGCAACACGATGCAATATAAAATTAAATGCATAAGATGCGATATGCATCGATTCTCATGGCTTAGAGAAAAAGAACGAACAGATCATGCCATGTGAAGAGCAGGAAGTGAAATAGAGGAGATAATGTAGGATGTAGTTTTTAATAAGAATGACAAAAGTACCCTTAATTCTAGTTTAAATTGATTAGTTAAAACTACTTCTTATCCTTCTTATTTTAACTATTATTCTTATTTGATCCTAACTATATATATATATATATATATATATATATATATATATATATATATATATATATATATATATATATATATATATATATATATATATATATATATATAGCAAGTAGCATTTAATTTGTGATTTATTGCTTGTTTATTTCAGAGTGTAATTTAGTCATTTTGCTATTTTAATTGTGATATCGTTTTTATTATTGCAGTGTTAAATTTTTTGTACATGAACATTATATCCTAAATAAAGTTATACGTAAACAATTTTGCACATGTTTGTATTTTTATAATCTTTTCATATAGTAGGGTTTTTTGTTTTTTTGTAAATAAGCGTTTTTTATATTTAGAATATATGCATTGTTTTTTTTTGTTTGTAAAATATGTTTGGTTATTAGGCCCAATACTGGTTAGGGTTTTTTTTTGTTTAAATTGATTTCTTAATTTAATTTTCGTATTGTATTTTTGTTTTTAAATAGGTTAGGTTAAAAGGCCCAAGCCCGATTTTTGTTTATAGGTTTTTGATTTTATTTGTTATAAATATTAACATTTGTTACTTTGTGCCGTATTTTTTTATAACTTTTAGGTATGGATGATAAATCTTTATCAAACGAAATTGTTTCCAAAGATAGTGAAAGTAAAGAACCAAATAATGAAGGTATTTTTTTTGTGTATGTTTTTTAATATTATCGTTTTGTTTTTTTAGTAATTAGTCGTTTTAATGTCATTTGCAGGTGTAAATGATGTTGGAACGCTTGTTGATTGGTTAAAGTCTTATTTTGGCAATCGACTAATCAGCGTTCGTGACATGAAAAAACTTTTATCAAAATTGGCTAAAGTAACAACATTAGTTGAGCAAATGCAGGCTTCGGGGCATGATATTGATGATGACTTTATGATTGATTTAGATTTTTTTCCGGATGATTAATGTTATGTTTTTTTTAATAATTATTTTTCAGTTTTGTATAAAGATATTTTAATATCAATTTATAACATTTTTTTTTAATGAATTGCTGTTATATTTTTGTTTTATAGTTTTTTTTATTGTTTAAGTAATATGGTAGTGTTTTTATATTTAGTTATTATTATATTGTGTACACCTAATTTGTATTAAGATATTATTATACTTGTACTCCTGATAAGTAATATTATATTTAGTTCTAAACTATTTAGCTTCCTAGGATCACGAAGTGCAAAACAACTCCACGAATCCAGTTGTTATTTTCGCCAATATACAATGTTAGTTTCTTTACCAAGATTGATTTTGATTAGTCTGCATTAGTCTAATTAAAGTTGAAATTTGTTTTTTATTATGTTTCCCTTTTTTTTTGTTTGTTAAAAAGCGAACTTTTTAGATTGCATGTTTTGATTTAATATTATGTATGTGTTTGTTGGTATATGTTGTTTGATATATATGTTTTGTTTGTTATTGCATTGTTTATTGTTGCTAATTTGTAAAACCCCCAATTATTGTGTCTTATTTACTGTAAAACAACTCCACGAATCCAGTTGTTATTTTTGCCAATATACAATGTTAGTTTCTTTACCAAGATTGATTTTGATTAGTCTGCATTAGTCTAATTAAAGTTGAAATTTGTTTTTTATTATGTTTCCTTTTTTTTTGTGTTAATTATTGCATGGTTTATTGTTGCTAATTTGTAAAACCCCCAATTATTGTGCCTTATTTGTGCTGGATTATTGAAATCAGAGTATTAATGTGAAAGTATTTTATGTGTTTGTAGTTTATATATACTCTTTATTTTGTGTTCCCCTGCGTTTTTTGTAGTGTGTTTGAACTATTTATTATGTATTTAATATCAAATTTAAGTTTTATCTACATTTGTTAAATAGCATATGATGAAGCGCGTGAGTGAGGTTTTATTTTTTAGCTTGTGTTATTGTGTGTTTTTTGTTATGTAAGTTTATTTATGTTATTTTTATGAAGTTTTTTATTGCGTTTGTGTCTAGTGGTTGTGTTTATGTACATATTATGGTTTTTGGTTGTTTTGTTAAACATACAGATGCTTTTTAAATAGAGTTTGCAGATGTTGTAGTGAATGGTATCAAAGTTATTATGAATTGTGTACTAACTGTAATTGACAGTATTATTTATATTCGTGTGAATAATTTTATGTTTGTTAAACGTTACATATGTCCGTTTTTAGTTATATTTAAAAATAGTGATGAGAATGGTATCAAAGTCCCACTAAAGTTGTTTGAGCTAACTTATCATAGAGGCTGTGAATGGTTATTTGCGAAGTTTGTGAATAACGTTTATGATTTTAAGATTCGTGATGTTGATGGTGATTTGGGCATGATATATGCTGAACAATGTAGTTGAGTTTGATTTTTGTGTTCATGTACTATGAATAATAATATGTTTCTTAAACGTTACAGATGTCGTTTTTAGTTACATTTAAAAGTGGTGATGAAAATGGTATCAAAGTGCCACTAAAGTTGTTTGAGCTAACTGATCGTAGAAGCTGCGAATGGTTGTTTGCAAAGTTTGTGAATAATGTTTATTATTTTAAGATTCGTTCTGTGGATGGTCTTTTTGGCATGATATATGGTGAACAATGGGAAAAATATGTTGAAGAAAATAAGCTTAAGCATGGTTGGAGTGTTTTATTCGATGTAAGAAATACTCAGTATGTTCTTTTGAGTCATTTTGACGAGCATGGTAATAATGGTTATGGTTTCCTTAACATAGAAGGTGGTCATAAATTGGGTAGTTGTGTTACAAAGAGTACGAAAATGAGTTTGTCCGGCAATTTACATTATGTATTTGGTTTAGTTTTGTTGAAGGGTTGTTATATTTTGTTTTTGCAATTCTTGTTAATCTAAATATATAATCTACTGGTTTTCTGTTTGCAGTCGGTGCCAAAAAAGTTTGTTTAAAGAGTATGTCTTTAAGAATAAGACTTTGTATAGTGTTAGGACATGTGATGGTTGGATGAGGGTCTTGTTGGAATTTGATGGTGATGAACCATGTGGTTTTTTTGGGTTTCAATGGGAATAGTTCTGCAAAAAAATATATGATCGATGACACTCAAACGTTTGTTCTGTATTTTCTTCTTTGGTCATAATTTTATTCTTACTATCCATGATGCTAATGGCTTTTGTGAAGATCCCCTATTTGAACGTAAGTTGTTTTCCCGCCCTTTTTATTTTTTTTGTTTTTTTGTTTCATTGTTAGTATTATTATTATTATTATTATTATTATTATTATTATTATTATTATTATTATTATTATTATTATTATTATTATTATTATTACTGATATTTTTTATGAAATATTTTATTTCCTAGTATGTACATGTTTTTTTTTTGGATATATAATTGTGTATTAGATTATGAGTTTTGGAATAAAGAGCGTGTTAAGGCTGCTAGGAATCAAAGTTCTGGTTTCAATGCCCCTGCGTTTGAGCTGGTTAGTATATTTAGTTACTTTTATTTTTTCATATAGTTTATTTGTCATAGTGTTTTGACAATCATTATATTCACATGCTAAATAATTGTAGGGTCCGAGTCGTGAATTGCCTGTAAAAGTGGAAGATGATGTTGCCTCTGTTTCTGAGAGGTATGTTGAGCATGAGCAGGGTGTTCCATCTTCTAAAAGGACAAGAAAAACTCATGTTGGCAAGAGTTTGTTGAAGGTATTTAAAAGTTTGTTATTTTTTTATATATGTGTTTTGTTATTTCATTTATTTATATATTTTTAGGAGCACGGGAGTTCAAGAAAAGGAAATACATGTTTATCAAACAACTCTGATGATGATGGGTGCTCTTTTTTTAAGAAGATTGGTGCAACTGGTTTGAAGGGTTATGTTGTAAGTTTATACTTGATGTGTATATTGTTTTTATATATCTTTTTGTTTTGTTTAAATTTATGATTGTGTGTTGTATACATTTGAACAGACAGTTCCAGCTGGTTTTGTTCGCCGACATAAGCTGTACAACTTTTCTGGTCCAGACAATACAACAAAGGCCAGATTGTGTCATCTGAATTCCTCATTTGAGAAGGACGTTGTCTTTCGGTAGTATATTGACAAATTAAGAGTCAAGGAGTTTGATGACCATGTTGTTATGCTTGGAGAATGGAAATCTATCTTGAAGGAACTGGGGGGTTGATGAGAACCACATTCTCAAGTTTACATTAGATGTTGAAGTATTGAAAAACAAAGGGGATGTTGTTATGACAGATTAATGATATTGCCATTGTCTAATGTCTGTGTTGGAATCACTCCTAAACCTTTATTCAAGTGTTAGTTACTCATATGTAATAGGTAGCTTTATTAGCCTTTATGTTTGTTATTAGCCTTAAGCTTATGTAGAAGGCCCATGAGCTTAGGCCCAAGCCCATAGGTGAAAGGGAAGGAGTAGGAGTGTTGCCCTAGCTCCTTGCCTATAAATACTATGTAATAACCCTCACTTGAGGGTTGGTTGTTCAAGTTTTTCTTTCACTTACATCATTACGCATAACCGGTCATAAGCATATCGTGTGTGTGTGTTTGGATACTTGTTCAATCGCCTCTCTATCTTTCTTGTAAGCTTGTGTTGTAAATCTAGTAACCTAACAGTGGTATCAATCGCCTACTAGTTGGGTGAAACGTTTTGTTTTTGAAGTTTTTTGTTCTTGGTCTTACGCGTAAACGTGATTGATATTTTGGTTCGCTTAAAAACGTCTTTTTTACACTTTTGAATCCAAGATTCTTGTACTTTCAACGTTTTAAGGTGTTAAAATACGTGTTTTTGGAAAAAAGTTTCAAACTTTATGCGTGGATCGTGGTTTTTGAACTAGTTTTTATACGAGGGTTTCAACCTACGCATAACTGTTTTAAGAGCTTTGGATCATCAAGTTTCACACTTTTGTGTCTTTTGGTGTTATTGAAGCTATTTCATCACACAAACTGGTTTAGAAACATCTTTGGGCATTATCAGTTTTACGAGTAATCCTACACGTAGCAAAACCCTAAAACTACGCGTAAGGTTATCCTTGGTTTGATCTTCGTTTTCGTGGTTTACTCCGTGTTTTCTTGCTTGGATAAGCCTGAAAATACGTCGACTTTGGATATCTTTTGCAATGTGAAGTGTAAAAGATCACTTGGGATAAAACCCTAAAATTACGCATAAGCATAAAGCTTACGCGTAGAAATCCTACGCCTAAGATTCATCTTACGCCTAAGCCTAGTCTTACGCATAAGATAATCCTACGCCTAACTTTCTACGCCTAACTTTGTGTCTACGCATAACTTTAGCGTCTTTTCCCTACTTACGCGTAAGCTAAATCTACGCGTAACTCTTAATTGTTACGCGTAACTTTGGTGTTTTTACGCATAAGTGCTACTTGGCTATTGTGATTTCTACGCCTAAGGATACTTCATCAACAAAGGTTCATTCGACTACAAAGATCCATTTTTACCAACACAAGTTTTCAATATGTCACAACCACCATACTCTAACTATTTCCCTTACACTTATTCTTAACGTCCACAACAACTTACTCCACAACATCAACAATGGAATCAACAACAAGCAATTTATCAACAACAATTTAATCAACAACATACTCCACAACTTGCTGCAATTCCACAACCTCAAATGGTTCAACCACCACCAAGTCTTCAAGTTCAACCGTACACAAATGACTTCAATCAACATCCATCAAGGAACACTATGAAGGAACCCACTTGGTTTGCAAAGATGTTTGAAGCTTTAAGCAGCCAACAATCAATTCATGAGGCCGGATCACTTGATAGACCTCCAATGCTCACTCCAGGAAACTACGATCAATGGGTGATAAGGTTCTTTAGGTTTTGTGATCTAAAGAAGCCACATGGAAAGTTCTTAAAGAAGGTTATCTTGGAAGGTCCATTTGAGATGCCTACTGTCATTATACCCGGAGATCCAAATGCCATTCCACCAAGAGATGAACAAACGAACATTGCTACTGTTGCAGACTTGAATCCTCAAGAACTTCTACACTATGAAGCAGATGAGCTTGCAATGCAATATATCCTCTTAGGATTACCAAACCCAATTCTTCGTAGTGTTGATGCTCAAAAGACCGCAAAGAAAATGTGGGATCATATTCGTCTTCTTATGGAAGGATCTGTACTCAATCGGGAAGATTTGGAATCCAAAATTTACTTGGCTTATGAACACTTCATGATTGAACCTGGAGAGACACTAGAGTCCTATCATCACCGATTTTCAGACATCATCAATGATTTGGATAAACACAACATCATCATGCCAAGAATTGCAGTGAATACTAAGTTCCTGAGTAGTCTTGGTCCTGAATGGGAGAAGTATGTCATTTT
This sequence comes from Chrysanthemum makinoi, assembly GCA_910596185.1. Taxonomy (NCBI): domain Eukaryota; kingdom Viridiplantae; phylum Streptophyta; class Magnoliopsida; order Asterales; family Asteraceae; genus Chrysanthemum; species Chrysanthemum makinoi. Next base: position 158,546,845 of record OU343217.1, on the reverse strand, counting down.
TCTCCGTCAAGCGAAAAACATGCATCAGTCTACATATGGATTATTGTACGATTACTTGAAGCCTCATGAAAAGGAAGTTGATAGAGAAAGGATTCTCCGTGCTCAAATTGCTCCACCGACACATCCGGAAAATCAACAACTTGCCTTATATGCTCAAAATAGTTATTCTCCTCAAACAGCAACTCCACCAACTGCTACAATCACACCATATGATCCTTCACAGCCTCAATCTCAACAAACTCAATTGGTTCCATACAACAACAACAATGCTCAAGCACTTGTCAGTGAAGCTAATGAGGAATCTGATCCGCTCGAAGCACTGCAACAAGGATTTGCTATGATTGCTAATGCCTTTAGCCGTTATACCAACAAATCCAACAACCGTATTCGTTCCTCATCTAATACAAGGAATCAAGCTGTTGTGAACAATGGACGAGTTGAAGTTCGGAATCGTGGTTATGGTCGCCGATGGGCGGTGGTCAAGGGTTTAATGCCGTGGGTAGGAATAACAATCGAGCTCCAGTGGTGGACCAGTGGAAATGCTCGAATGGATTGAATGGTCTTCGATGCTACAACTGCAATGAGAAGGGACACTGGCTAATGCATGCCCAAAGCCAAGGACTAGGGGCAGTGCTTATTTCAAAGAGGCTCTTCTTTTGGCTCTTAAGGATGAAGCTGGTGGAACTCTCACGGACAAAGAACAGAGCTTTATGGCAAATGCACTCGGATGATGATATGGAGGACTTGCGTGCCAATGCATGTTATGTTGATGGCTAATATGCATGAGTTACACATGAGTGACACAGGCCCGATGTATGACACCTGATGGCTTGTCTCGGTATCCGAACAAACCATATTTAACTCTGATCTCATATCTCCGCCAACATCTGAATCCGGCAAGGCTCAGAATGTTCAAAATGCGTCGTCCACATCTCATTTCGACGATTTTCAATTACACCCCGTAGTTATATTTGACGATCAAGATGACCAAACGGTTTCCCTTGATAATCAAATTGACTCGGTGGTTATACTTGAGGATCTCAGTAATGATCATGTTGAGACTCACGTTGAACACGCCGAACTTTTGCCTCATCCAGATTTTGCTCGTTTAATACAAGACCAACACCATAGTGGAAAAATGTCATGCCATTAATCAGGACTTGAAATGCAAAAATGCATTGTTAACCAAGGATTTTGAATGTTTACAAAAGCAACTCAACTTTTTCAAAACTCAAGAAAAACGTAAAAACGGTTTTGAAGCGCCTTTGTCCAAATCTCATCAAAACAAAAAATATTTAGAAAGACAGATGTGTGATCTAGCCGCTTCGAAGAATGCTTTGTTGTCCGAAATAGAACAACTGAAACATGAACATAAAAAGCAAATTAACGCTCTCACCTTGGAAAATCAAAAAGCTAAGGCTGAGTTGTTAACTTGTCAAAAACAGTTCTCTGCATACAAAAAGCATTCAACGAAACGAATAGATGATCATCTTGAATAAATCATCGGCTTGCAAAACAAACTTAAAGAGTTTAAAACTGTTGTTTACAAACATGGCGAGTCGGTCACAGCCATTGAAAATTTTACTTTAAAACCCAATCCAAATGGATATGGACCGAATCTTGCGGATTACAAACCTAAGCTTTCAACCAAAGCATTCAAACCAAATCCCGAAGTTTCCAAAGAATATAAAATTGATGATACAATTATGAGTGTTGTTGAATATCATCGTCAAGAGGAATTAGATGCGTACGAGACGAGAGTCGATCAAAAATAGAAAAAGTTGTTTACAACAAACCTTTTAACTATTCAAAAGCGGTCACTTTCGCCACACCAACGGATTCTTCTAACACACCAAGGATTATCATAAAAAGTCTGAGTCTTCTAATGATAATCCCAAACCAGATTATGCACAAACTTATGGTCCTTTACCTTCCATCGGTGAAGTAAACTCAAAACCTGAAAATCGCAAAATTCTTCGATATTTTGACCTTTTCATGGCTGACCTCAAAACTTTACAACATGAGATAGAATATCATTCTGAAATCAAAGTTCAACACTTTCAATCGCCTCTAGCGCGAGAACAAAGAGATATGGTGTCATATTTGATTTGCTCAAAAAGACTCGTGATGAAGCATCAAATGAACTTGATCATTATCTTGCACACACTAAAGAAGTTATGCATTTTGCTGGAAATATTCGGTCTGAAAATCAAGATCTGATTCACACTATCTTTAAGTTAAGAGAAATGTTAGGAAAGTATGAACAACTTCCGCCTACCGTGATTAAGAGAATAGCCCCAGTAACACTTAGTAATCATGAACCTAGAATCCCTACTGCAAAATCACAAGTTGCTAACGTGCCTCCTTCTACTGAAACAGGACTAGTTGCGTCTTTTCCAAACGTTCGTACTTCACAGCCTAGGAGCACTACATCGAAGAATAGGAAGTTGCGACCTAAGAAAAGATCAATAAGGAATGCTAAAGTAGAAGAACACCCTAGGACTATGAATAAGACTCACGTTGCCTCCACTATAGATATTGCGTCCGACAAATGTAATAGAAATAGTGATGTAACGAATGCTAAACCGTTAAGTACTTTTGATATTCTGTCTGATGCACCTTGTGTTATTTGTCGTAAAAGTATGAATTCTGATTGTCATGATAAATGTGTTGCTAAAGCTATCATCTCTCGTTTAGGAATCCTAAGAACCGGAATACCTCTAGGCCCACTAATCTTTCTAAGTGTGTGCTTGGTAGACCGCCTTCTTTAGATTCTAAGAAACGCATTGCTGTCCCTGTAGCTTCAGTTTCACCTCCTAGGAATGTAGTACCACCTAGTGCATTCACTAAGACTAAAGCAAATACTAGTTGGAGATGGCGGAAATGGATATATAACACACTAGGATTTAAGTGGATACCTAAAGCTATTGATGTGTGTATATCTACTATAACGGCTACGGAACCCTCTAACATTTCGGGTTCCACATCTACTTCTATTCCATCTGTGTAATGCAGGTGATACTGATCATTCTCTGGATTGTTGATAGCGGATGTTCCCGACACATGACAGGCAATCTCAAACTGTTATCAAACTTTATTGCAAATTTCATTGGCACTGTCAGGTTCGGGAATGATCACTTCGCAGCTATCATGGGCTACGGAGACTACATTAATGGGAACATCGAAATAAGCGGGGTTTATTATGTGGAAGGCCTCGGTCACAATCTGTTTTCAGTAGGTCGGTTTTGTGATGGAGATTTGGAGGTTGCTTTCAGGGAGAAAACTTGTTTCATTCGTGATCTACAAGGAAATCGACCTAATGTCGGCTCGCGTAATTCCAGTATTTACACTATCTCTATGCAAGACATGGTTGCTTCATCTCCCATCTGCTTACTTTCAAAGGCAACATCAACAAAATCTGGCTATGGCACCGTCGTCTCTCACATCTAAACTTTCAAACCATCACCAACCTTGCTCGACACAAACTAGTTGAAGGACTCCCAAGATTTAGGTATTCAAAAGATCACCTTTGCTCAGCTTGTGAACAAGGCAAAAGCACTCGTGCTCATTTTCCTTCAAAGGTGGAACACGCTCTCAAAGGCATGTGCTTCATCTTCTTCACATGGATTTGTGTGGCCCGACGCGCGTGCAAACGATCAATGGCAAACGCTACATCTTAGTAATTGTTGATGACTATTCACGCTGGACTTGGGTCTACTTTCTTCGAAGCAAAGATCAAGCTCCACAGATGATCATCACCTTTCTCACGAAAATACAAGTTCACTACAAAACACCGTTCGACAAATCAGAACAGACAGAGGCAATGAATTTGTTAACCAAACTCTTCGTGAATTTTATGAGAAAGTGGGAATTCAAAGATCGACATCTATTGCACGTACACCGTAACAAAACGAAGTTGTTGAAAGACGAATCGAACGTTAGTGGAAGCTGCAAGAACAATGTTAGTCAATGCTAAACTTCCAGATTACTTATGGGCGAAGCGTATCTCTGCATGCTATACTCAAAACCGTTCTATGATTACAAAACGCCACAACAAAACACCTTTTGAGCTTGTCCACAACAGAAAACCGAATCTCAAACACTTTCATGTATTTGGATCTCTTTGCTATCCGAATAATGATCGTGATGACTTTGGAAAGCTCAAAGCCAAAGTTGACATTGGAGTCTTTATAGGATATTGTGATAATTCTAAAGGTTTCCGAATCTGGAATCGTCGAACAAAGGAGGTTATGGAAATGATTCATGCTCATTTTGATGAACTTACGGAAATGGCTTCTGAGCATAACAGCTTAGAACCCGGTCACAACCGCTTAAACTTCCCCCAAACCCCATCATCACCGAACAAAGCCCCCAGCTCACTCGTCAACAAATGGAAAGGTTATTTGCTCCTCTGTTCAGTGACGATATTGATGAAAGTGCTCCAGGTGTATCCGCTGTTTCCGCTGCTCAACCTGATAATACTCTTATACCGATACACTGCTACAACAACTACAGTTGAAGAAGCACCACCAGTTGACTCCAACACAACGGTTGAACAAACCGCTTCCAACAATGATGAACCGGCTGATGATGTTCTAAATGAAGTACCCCCACCTGCAGATTTTGATCCAAATGCGTTCTTCAACCCGTTTGCAAATGAGACTGCTGCACCTGATGTCGCGGAATCATCAACAAACCATTTGAATCCTCAAAATCTGCACAATGTATACCAACATCAACCCTCCACACATAGATGGACGAAAGACCATCCTCTGGAAAACATTATTGGCAACCCGAATCAACCAGTCATTACGAGACAACGTCTTCACACAGACGGTGAACATTGCATTTATGCACTCACTGTCTGCCAATCTGAACCTACAAACATCAAAGACGCAATGACAAAAGACAACTGGATTGAATCCATGCAAGAAGAACTCAACCAATTCAAACGTCTTGAAGTATGGGAACTGGTTGAAAGACCAACAGGGGTCTACGTCATTGGTCTTAAATGGATTTGGAAAAACAAATTGGATGCTGAAGGAAATGTTATCAGAAATAAGTCACGTCTCGTGGCTAAGGGTTATCGTCAGGAAAAGGGAATAGACTTTGAAGAATCTTTTGCTCCGGTTGCTCGTCTTGAGGCCGTTCGGATATTTCTTGCGTTCGCGGCTCATATGAATATGACGGTCTATCAGATGGATGTCAAAACTGCGTTTCTCAATGGACAACTTAAAGAAACGGTTTATGTCATCCAACCAGATGGATTCGTTGATCATGAGTTTCCGAATCACGTCTACAAACTGAACAAAGCTCTGTATGGTCTCAAACAAGCTCCTCGGGCATGGTACGATAAACTATCATCGTTCCTCATTGCTAATAATTTCACCAAAGGTTCGGTTGACCCAACTTTTTTTATACAATATCACGGGGAACATATCTTAATTGTTCAAATTTACGTGGATGACATCATTTTTGGGTCTACACATAAACAGTTTTCAATCGCTTTTGCAAAACTAATGAAGAAAAATTTTGAAATGTCCATGATGGGTGAACTCACGTTCTTTCTTGGACTGCAAGTTCATCAATCACCCCGTGGTATTTTCTTGAGTCATTCCAAATATGCCTTTGAATTGTTAAACAAATTTGGAATGAAAACCTGTGACACCTATGCCACACCAATGGCTCATACCAAGAAGCTAGACGCTGATTTACATGGGAAATTGGTGGACCCTACAAAATACCGTAGTATTATTGGGTCTCTCATGTATCTAACAGCTAGCGGACCTGATATTGTCTTTGCCGTATATCTTTGCTCTCGTTATCAGTCGCGACCAACTGAAACCCACCTCTCGGAGGCTAAAAGAATCCTCCGATACATAAAGGGAACCATTAACTTGGGGATCGGTATCCGAAGGATTCGGTTTTGAACTAATCGCTTTTGACGTGACCACGCAGGATGCTTAGACTTACGGAAAAGTACTTCAGGAGCTTTACAATTTCTTGGTGATAAACTAGTGTCATGGCAATCGAAGAAGCGGATTGTACATCGCCGTCCTCAACCGAAGCGTAATATGTAGCCATGTCGGAGTGTTGTGCTCAAGTCATTTGGATGAGAACACAACTCAAAGACTATGGTTACGTATTTGACAGAATCCCGATAACTGCGACAATCGAAATGCCATTGCGATCTCGTGCAACTCTGTTCAACATTCGAAATCAAAGAACATCGATCTTCGATATCATTTCATCAAGGATCACGTGGAACGTGGTACGTTGAATTATATTTTGTGGGTACAGAATACCAATTGGCGATCTTCTCACCAAAGCCTTGCCTCCCGCTAGGTTTAATGAGTTGGTCCACCGGATTGGTATGAGGTGTTTGACTCAAGAGGAATTGGATGACCTCCTAAAACAGTCTTAAAAACCTGTCAAACACCAAAATATCTTTCAAAAACAAAATAATTTTTTCTTTTCTAAATAATTTTTCAAAAACAAAATACAAAAATATAAAATCTGATAAAACAACAAAAATATTCTTCCAATCTATTTTTTCTTTCAACATGGCGAGTACATTTCTTCCATCAACACTATAATATTTCAAAATTTAGTATTTTTCCAATCAAGTATTGAGGGGGAGAAAATCTATACCAAACTGTTTCAAAAACATTCGTGTACTTGCATGTTATTCTATACCGGCTGTTTCTTTTATCAATGATGACAAACTTTTCTGGTTCAATGACACTCCTCGGACTAAAATTTATAACCTTTCATTATTTTCTTAAGTCAAGGGGGAGTGTCGTCAAGTTTCTTTCTTAAAATCTTTGTTTGGTAACCAAAATGGAAGTTAAAAGGCTTTGTTTGAAAAGAAAAAAGTGGAGGGACCAAAACTGTCAAAATGTTAAAGTTATTTTTAATAAAAACACCTCCACCTAATTACTTCACCTCATTTATTATTCACCAACCTAAATCCCACGCATAAAAATCGTTCTTCAAATCCAGTTACTTGATCATCAATCTGTAAGTTATTCTGTGTTTATAACAAGTTTTTAAACAATGGTTTTGAATTTTTCATAAATCCAACGGTTAAAACTTGAGATATAATGATTCTTGTGTTCTACGCATAAGCGTATGAACACACAATCAAGTTTGTGTGTTTGTGGTTGAAATGACTGTGTCAAAATGTTTTCTCAACATCAATGATTACATTTTCATCAATTAATCACACCCAGATACATGATTTGATTGATTTTGGAAATTAGGGTTTATGCGTGAAGTTTGGGTATTTTCAAATGAGAATGTTTTTGGTAATAAAGATTGTTGTATAAGGTTGTTATCAAGTTGAATTAATCATATCTAGGCCCAGATATCACCCAGAAATACTAATGATTCATAAATTGGAAACTAGGGTTTATGTTCATACGGTTTGGGTATTTTTGATTCACTTAGATTTTGATGTTAAAACTTGGATAAATCAACTCTATATGCTTCCTAGACTACCCAGAAACACTTTGATGCAATTCCTATGGCTAGATATCTTACGCGTAAACTTTAACTTTAGGGTTTAGGCCTACGCATAAGTATGTTTACGTGTAAACTCTTTGATAAGTATTCTTGCCATGATCTGTTAATAGAATGAATGTATGTGTTAATATTGATGTTATGATGATTTTATTTCAGGCTTGCTACTCATAAAACTCAGAATCAAGGTCATTGAATCTCTACGCATAAGGATCACCTTACGCGTAGAAGGTTATGCGTAAGAGTAATCTTACGCGTAGCGTCTACGCATAAGGTTCTACAATGGGACTACGCGTATCCTGTGAAGGATATGCGTAAACAGTGACCTCTACGCATAAGGTCTACTCTTACGAGTAAGCCTTACGCGTAAGGTTTATATATGCCTACGCGTAAGCTCTACGCATAAGGTCCCCTTTTCCTACGCGTAACATTTCTTACGCGTAAGTTAGGATCCTTCGCATAAGCTTTCGTCTACACGTATGTTATTATCAAGCACGCTTAACTTTGCCAATTCTACGCCTAAGCCTTGATTGACCTTCATTATGAATTGTTACGTGTACAAACTTGTAAATAAACTAATCATAACGTCACGAATCCAATAATGTCACTAATAAACTTAATCGTTTGATATGTTGTGAACTATAAGTGATAACATAAACTTTAAAATTTAAAGTTAGCTAACTCACGAAACATTTCACAACGTCATTGGACTATTGGACAAACAAGTGACTTAGGACTCGTAACAATCATTGTCACTTTACATTCAATAACTAGACAATAAGACCTTCTGTTGACTAACATTATGTCTTTCGATATGTTGGTTCTTTTGGCTAATGTTATTTCAGATCACGACATGGTTGCTCAAATGAATGTGGATGCACCTGAGGTTCTCACTATTGCTGATATCTTCCCAAATGGCTATCCTAGAAAGATTGGAAAGAACAACCTTAGGGTTGACTTTGACACCCTCACATGCTCGGAATCTTCTTGTCTCATTGCTGTGGATATTCTAAGGAATCATCCCTACCGGAACATGCTCTCACACTCGCTACAGATCGAAATCTACATTCAACAATTCGGGACTCTATGCAGAGGATCACTGTCAAAGTGCGTGACGTGACACTTAATCACAAACAAGTCACTATCACTCCTGCGGACTTACGGCGTACTCATCATTCCGGACATCGTGCCTACTCGACTTCTTTGCTACACCTCTTGAAGAGACAGTTACGCAATTTCTACTTGATATTGGCTATGATGAAGCATCAGGAATTATTAACAAGCACTCTCACGTGGATCTTAAGAACATTACTCAACCGTGGAGAACACTCTACATCATCATCACTAAGTCTGTCTCGGTCGTGGCAGGTGGCTATGAGCATCTCAAGCTCATGGAACTGCAAGTCTTCTGGTCATTGATCAATAAGAAGGACATTGAAATCGAAGCATTGATATGGGATGACATGATGTCATTTCACAATAAGCTTGGCTCAAAGATTCCCTATGTCAGATACACGAAGCTTTTGATCCAGAGATCACTTGGACTTAATCCTGATATTCCCAAGAGGCTCAATGACCCTGACAATCACGACGTGTTGTCCGAACCTATCCTTTCTATCAAAATCAAGGAATCGACAACAAAGAAACAAGGTGCCGTGCTGCCTGATCACCTTCTAACCAATGAAATCAAAAAGCTTGAAACATACAAAAGGTATCAAGTCGCAGTAAGAGAAGGCAAAGTTGGTCATCTTGATGAGAAGTCTTCTGGAACACCTATAAGGAGAACCAGAAGAGGAAGTGCTGGAAGTACAATGAGTACAGAGAGTCAAAGGAAGGTCCCAAAGAGGAAACCTACTCCAAGAAAGAAAGTTCCCTCCAAGGAAGCTGCTCCTATTCCTACACCTGAACCACAAAGAAAGCTACTGGACGAAAGCTCTGAAGATTCACAATCAGACGAGGAGGTCCACTACTCTGAAACCGCAAAGGATGACACTCCATCAGTACCAAAACCTCCTAGTCCAATAGCTGAACATGGCGAAGGAAAGACTCCTGTACTTGTGCCATATGATGAAAGCTCAGAAAGTGATGAAGAGCAACTGGATAAATCATACGGGAAGAAGTTCAAATTCATTCGACTTCAATACGTTGCACAACAATTTGCTCAAGAACAAATGGGTGGCCCCGGAGGGTCAAGTAGTGCAGCTCAACCTTCACCAGATCCTGATGCGATTAATCAACCCGATAAGGGATCCGTGCCACCACTTTGGTACAACAACAAACACGTCTCGAAGATACTCTTGAGTTTGATTTTGAAGAACCAGAACCTGAGAAGCTGGAGAAGGTTAAAGCGATGAAGAAGCCGCAGTCAAAGCCAAAGCTGATGAACAAGCTAAGACTAGCAATGAAGAAGATGTTGAGTATGATACGTTTCTTCTAGATAGTCCTGCACGATCAAAGGAAGAAACTTCGGAACCACCAAAGGACCCGGAGTCTCCTCACATCTCATCATCATCAGATTCTTCTTCTCACTCTTCACCACCACCATCAAAAGATCAACCAAATCATCATCCAGATCAGTGAAGAAGCCACCTCGATCTTGGATTTCTCATACTCATAAAAGAATTGTGAAAGCCGTCCAACAAGTCGAAAGAAGGACATGCTCTACGAAAACTGAATTGGTTTCTGACCAAATGCGATATCTACATGATGAGAATGACAAGATGCAGAATGAAAGGAAATACATACAGAAGCTCATGCAGGATGATCTACAAGGGAAAATGGACAAAATGATCGAAGGCTACACTCACAAGTACCTTCTGGATATCGTTCCTGATGAGTGTCTAAATACTCATCATTTTTGTACCATTTAAACTGCAAAAACATCTGAAAACACTCAGAAATACGTCAAAATGATAGAAATATCACAAATAAGTGTTTTATGTGTTTTAAATGCAAAAATATCAAAATCTGGTGAAAAACGTATCAAGTTTGCATAATTGGCGTTTTAGTCCCCAAGTTTCAAAAGTTGTCAAAAACAGTCCCTGGTAAAACCAAATAAAGAGAAATATCATTTTGAGTCCCTAGGGATTCTTAAGTTGTCAAAACTGGTCCTTGAGAATTAAATTTACAAATTTACAACTATGGTCCTTTAACTTTCAAAAATGACAACTTAGGTCCCTTAACTTTCAAATAATGACAAGTTAGGTCCCTAAACTTTCAAAGCTTATCAATATTGGTCCCTTGTAACAAGTTTGGAAAATTACAGGATTGGTCCTTCAAGAATTGGAAATTGCAAAAATAGTCCTTGTCTTAATAAACCATTAAACACCTTTTTGCCTTGTCAAAAACCTATTTTGACCCCTGCCTAAACAAATGACCCTTCCCATTTTGAACCCTGGTCAACCCAAAGTCAAAAGCAGACATTTACCCGCCCCCACCTTATCTCCTTCTTCTCCCACACTTGCCTCTGCAACAACCACCATCACCTCTCCCAACACCCATCACTTCACCTTATCACCTTCCCTCAACTCCCTCATCATCACACCTGTCCACCCCCCCCCTACTTGCAAAATCAGAGCCACAGAGGTCAAAAAGAGGTTTCCCGCCAAAACCATCAAATGGGCAATTATGCTCAAAACTCTCCCATTGGCTCAGAGGAGTGGTGGGATTCAATCAGAGACACGTGGCAAGACCATTGGAGGTATAAAAGAGGAAGAAAGGCATGAGAAGAAGTAACTTTGGTTTTTACCATTGTTCACATAGTGTAATTTTTAATGCTTTCTTTAAATTATTGTCTTTTAAAGTTTTAAAGCTGTTTCATTTCTTAAATTAGTGTAATGGAATGTTATTTACAGTTTAATTTCAGTTACCTTTAAGTTTCATGTATTGATTAAATTTCCTTTAAATTTTCATGTTCTTTCATTTCCAGTTATATGGTTGTTTATTGGATTCTATATCTCTCTTAAGCTCTTGACAATAGCTTTAAGACTTTTTAGATTCATTAAATCAGTTATAGACTTTAAATTCAGAAAAGTACTAAAAAACCAAAGAAAGTCAATGGAAGTCAAACTGTGATCCAAATAAGAAGTTTTGGGGATAGGAGTCAAGCTGGATGGATTTTCTGGTTCCTAGCTTACTGACAATAAGCTAGGAGTGGCCTCTTAGCCTTGGTACTCAGTTTCAAGCATGATCACTTGTAAGCTTCAATTTTACAATTTTTTGCATTTTACTATTTTCTTGTTTTATATGCTTTAATTTTTAAGATTCTGTGTTTCTTTGTTATTATATAGTGATATTATAGCTTTAAATTAGGTATTTATGTTTTGGAATTCATTGTGGCTTGGAATTACATGTTAACTGCCAAAATATTTGCTTTTGAAAATCCTAGACCTAGACTCTTGTGACTATTTGTTTAGGTTGAAAAAGATTTGGTTTGACACACTAAAACCTCTGGATTTGATAAATCATGTTTACACAGTTGGTTGTTATGAAAAGTCTAATGTAATCTCATTTAAAGGACTGTTTGGTTCTGTTGATACATGAGCAGTCCAATGTTTGTTTGTTGTTACTTATCATTGTTATGTGTTATATTAGTACCTAATAGCCCAGTGTAGTCATTAAATACTGTCTTTTTTTTATAAAAAGTCAAAATCTTGTTTAATCTTCATTAGACAGTCACTGTTAGGATATAAGATGCAAATTTTCATCACAGTGACTCATAAGTTGTTTATATAGCTTAACTTACTTTCAATATAGCTTAATATATCATATATAATCAGTAGTTTAATTTTTAAATTCACTTTAGTCAATCTTTTCAGTTTGTATAAAAAGTCAAAATTTTCCTTAGTCGTTTTTGAATAAAATCTAGAATTTTATTGTGTGTTGTTTATTAAGATTTAGCCCATCATCTTTTGGGATAGTATAGTTTAGCTGCTCATATAAATCATAAAAATATTAGTTTACCATTTCTCAGCTTATAGAGTACTTATTTCCTAGCTTATTTTTAGTCCTTTGTCTGTTAGCATGCCCTGCACCACAGCTTAGGTGTCAAGTTAATGAGCTTGCATAAGCTTCATTACTTGATCTTAGCTGGTGTATTTGGCCTCTTTGTATTACCCTTGTGGCCTAGTTCTTATGTGCATGATTATTTTTCAGTCTTTAGCTTATTTGCATAGCTTAATCAAACCCATCTTTTTGTCCCATCTTACTCCCTCCACTGAAGCAAACAGTGGAGGTGGAGTGGTTTCCAAAGCTCTTAACAAGCTCCTTAATGGGCTTGAGCTTGTGACTCTTGGCTTTTCAAAAAGCCAAGCAGTCCATCTCAATGCCTCAATATTAGTTGAGCTTGTTGAGGCTTATTTGATAGGTTCATATGAGGTTTGTGTTTGCCCACTCACAACATACCCCTGAGCAATTCAGTGGTATTACACCATTTCCACAAGCTTCTCAGAAGCTCTTGTTAGGTCATAAGCTTGTAAAGCTTGGTTTTTCATGAAGCCTAGCAACCCAAGTATGAGATCCAGAGTTTAATTTTTAGCTTGTAGCTCATTAAGTAGGGCTGCAACATACTTTTTGTTTGTCCCATTTCCTGTGCACTTAGCTTATACCAATACACTCAGGAAATGGGAGACTTTTCATAAGCTTCCTACAAGCTCACTAGTGGACCCCACTAGGTGAGTTTGGGCTTTTTGGAATCCTTGCCAACCCAGCTTGTAACCTCAATTCACAATTTGGACTTTTAAGCTCATTTACTGAGCTTAACTGTGCCAACTAAAAGGTATGCAGGTCTGTTTGGTAATACAGTGCACTGTATGAGCTTATGAGCTTATAACTAGCTTATAGGTGAATACCAGTGCATTAGCTTGTCTATACTTGTTCATATTACTTGTATGCATATAATTTTTCTTTTGTTTATCTGTGTGGAGCTTGTTACAGGTTCTATGAAGCCTTAATTCCATCCAAGTCAAGCTTTTAGCTTGATTGTCTAAACCATAAGCTCACATGTTTCAAGTCCATTTTTCTTGTTCATACTTGCCTATTGGACTTATGTACATCCTAGTTTACTTTTTATTTCTGCTGTATAGCTTATTTCAAGCTTATTAGGAGCTTGAGCTCCAACAGTCAAGCCAAAAGCTTAACTGTTGGGCTCATAAGCTCATGCTTTGCTTATTTCTAGTTTGTAAAGTCTTGTTTTCAATTAACATGTATATTATCAGTATGTATTTAGATCCAGAAAACAGAAAATAAACCAAAAATAACCACTATAAGCTCAAGTGATAGCTTCTTTTTAAGAAGCTTATTGCCCATTAGCTTATTTTTGCACATAAGCTATCATTTTTATACTTTTCCTAGCTTCTTTTATTTATTTTAGAATTTTGTAAAAAGTTTCAGATTTTTCTTTAATCATTTAGTATTTTTAATAAATCAATAATAGTTTTTAGTAATTAATATTAGTAAATAATTAATAATAAATAGAATAATTGTGTAAAAAATACATTTTCTGTTTTAAAATTAGTTTTATAGTATTTTAGATTTTTCAGAATCATAATTTTATTTTTCTAGCTTTATTTCCTATTTTCTTGTATTTTAGGTAATTATTAAATAGTTAAAATAGTTTTTAATTAATAATAATTAATTGAATAGTTGTAAAAATAATTTTCTTTTTCTAATAATTTTCTTTTATTATTAGGATTGTAAAAATGTCATTTTATATTTGTAGGCCTTTTAAAACTTAAAACTCACGTTTTATTTTGTACGATTACGTAATTTTATTTAAACGTACATTTTAGGTTTTAAACGTTCATCACTTTAAAAATAGTGATAGCGTTTATTTAATATTTTTATCTTTTATTTCCTTTAATTTGCATTTAAGTCGCTAAGACATGCAAATCCTTACTATAGTTATAATCGTTTTGTTTTTATACGTTTACGTTTTAGTTAAACGTACGTTTGTATATCTTTTAGATTTTTAGGTTTCTGATTGTACGTTTTTAACAACATAGCTGTGACAGAGCTATTACTATTCACATTCCTAGTATTAGTCAATCAGATTCCTGTTTTTGTACATTCTATATCATTTCAGCATTTACAAGTCATTGTATGTGGATTGTCACGCCTCACCAGGACATAAACGATCCAAGAATATTTTAAATCCTTGGTAAACTTGCATTTCTCTCCCGGGCTGTCGCCCTTTTATCATCTGTTACGGTTGACCGTTCACAAGCGGTTGATTAGTGTGACGGAGAAATAAAAGATGGGTAGTCCGGGAGGAATCAAATTTTGGCGCCGCTAGGCTGTGCTACGTATTATGACTTGTATTTTGTATTTTGTTGAAATACCTATCCTTGTATGTAAATTACATTTCATATAAACAATATAAAATACAAAAAGATTTTATGGTTGAAATCTATCTGTGCTTTGATTTGCATTTGACTGTCAATTTTCCTAATCTTGATATTCCTAGGTCTAAATTTTGGCTAAACACCATGTTTACACTAAAAAAAGGATTTACTGTGCTTAGTATAAATCCTGGAATGTGATAGATTAGGTTTAAATCAGTATCATGTATTAAAAATCTCATTTAGGTTTCCTTTTTAGCAATTTCTTTGTATATATATAAAAGTTAAAAAATACAAAAACATTTTTCGTTTCGGTTTATATTAAAAAACACCCCAAAAAGATTCTCCCTACCTTTATCTTCATAATTCTGTGAGTGAACCCCACTCCAATTTCTCGTCAAATCATTTTCACTTTTCTTACCCATTTCTAACACCTAAGTGTGGGGGTGTGCCCCACATTTCGTACATAGATTTATAAAACATTGAGAAAATTGTATATAAAAAAATAAAATAATTGTTGTGTTACCCCACTTAGTTTTAAATGTTATCTTTTTACGTTCAAGGATTCGGCATGATAGCCGGGACTTTTTGAATATTGAGGACAATATTCATTTCTAAGTGTGGGGGGGGAAATTCTGGCGAATTTGATCATCAATGTACCCTTTTAGTCCCTTTTTCCCCAAAATGGCCAAAATTTAAAATTTTTTTATGTGGAAGTACTATGTACTAAACACAACAAATGGTAATCAGTCCACCATGTCTAACCCACATAAGGATTGGCTAATCCAGGAGCAAACGGCTCTTGGTAAAGATATCTCAAATCCGTTTATGGCTTGCAATTTGCCCAAAATTGTATGGTATTCAGCTCACCATATCCTTAAAAGTAAAGAGTTGGCTAGCCCGCAAGTTTATGGCTTGTGGTAAAGGCAGTGGAAAAACCATAATTGGTAATCAGCTCACCAAAGATAATATTGATAATTTATCTAAGAGTTGGCTAGTCCAGAAGCAAACGGCTTCTGGTAAAGACAAATCAAATCCGTTGAAAGCTGGTGGTTTGCTCAAAATCACATGGTTATCGGTGTACCATGGTTCTTACTTGAACTGAAACATTTGGCTACTCCAGAAGTAATGGCTTTTGGTAAAGAGATAAAATCCATTAATTTTTCTCAAAACATTGCTAGGGACTAGCAATATCTTAGTGTGGGGGATTGATGAGTGTCTAAATACTCATCATTTTTGTACCATTTAAACTGCAAAAACATCTGAAAACACTCAGAAATACGTCAAAATGATAGAAATATCACAAATAAGTGTTTTATGTGTTTTAAATGCAAAAATATCAA
The DNA here is from genome assembly GCA_910596185.1 of Chrysanthemum makinoi. Lineage (NCBI taxonomy): Eukaryota > Viridiplantae > Streptophyta > Magnoliopsida > Asterales > Asteraceae > Chrysanthemum > Chrysanthemum makinoi. The sequence continues at coordinate 158,530,644 of OU343217.1, read as the reverse complement.
AATCTGGTGAAAAACGTATCAAGTTTGCATAATTGGCAGTTTTAGTCCCCCAAGTTTCAAAAGTTGTCAAAAACAGTCCCTGGTAAAACCAAATAAAGAGAAATATCATTTTGAGTCCCTAGGGATTCTTAAGTTGTCAAAACTGGTCCTTGAGAATTAAATTTACAAATTTACAACTATGGTCCTTTAACTTTCAAAAATGACAACTTAGGTCCCTTAACTTTCAAATAATGACAAGTTAGGTCCCTAAACTTTCAAAGCTTATCAATATTGGTCCCTTGTAACAAGTTTGGAAAATTACAGGATTGGTCCTTCAAGAATTGGAAATTGCAAAAATAGTCCTTGTCTTAATAAACCATTAAACACCTTTTTGCCTTGTCAAAAACCTATTTTGACCCCTGCCTAAACAAATGACCCTTCCCATTTTGAACCCTGGTCAACCCAAAGTCAAAAGCAGACATTTACCCGCCCCCACCTTATCTCCTTCTTCTCCCACACTTGCCTCTGCAACAGCCACCATCACCTCTCCCAACACCCATCACTTCACCTTATCACCTTCCCCTCAACTCCCCTCATCATCACACCTGTCCACCCCCCCTACTTGCAAAATCAGAGCCACAGAGGTCAAAAAGAGGTTTCCCGCCAAAACCATCAAAATGGGCAATTATGCTCAAAACTCTCCCATTGGCTCAGAGGAGTGGTGGGATTCAATCAGAGACACGTGGCAAGACCATTGGAGGTATAAAAGAGGAAGAAAGGCATGAGAAGAAGTAACTTTGGTTTTTACCATTGTTCACATAGTGTAATTTTTAATGCTTTCTTTAAATTATTGTCTTTTAAAGTTTTAAAGCTGTTTCATTTCTTAAATTAGTGTAATGGAATGTTATTTACAGTTTAATTTCAGTTACCTTTAAGTTTCATGTATTGATTAAATTTCCTTTAAATTTTCATGTTCTTTCATTTCCAGTTATATGGTTGTTTATTGGATTCTATATCTCTCTTAAGCTCTTGACAATAGCTTTAAGACTTTTTAGATTCATTAAATCAGTTATAGACTTTAAATTCAGAAAAGTACTAAAAAAACCAAAGAAAGTCAATGGAAGTCAAACTGTGATCCAAATAAGAAGTTTTGGGGATAGGAGTCAAGCTGGATGGATTTTCTGGTTCCTAGCTTACTGACAATAAGCTAGGAGTGGCCTCTTAGCCTTGGTACTCAGTTTCAAGCATGATCACTTGTAAGCTTCAATTTTACAATTTTTTGCATTTTACTATTTTACTGTTTTATATGCTTTAATTTTTAAGATTCTGTGTTTCTTTGTTATTATATAGTGATATTATAGCTTTAAATTAGGTATTTATGTTTTGGAATTCATTGTGGCTTGGAATTACATGTTAACTGCCAAAATATTTGCTTTTGAAAATCCTAGACCTAGACTCTTGTGACTATTTGTTTAGGTTGAAAAAGATTTGGTTTGACACACTAAAACCTCTGGATTTGATAAATCATGTTTACACAGTTGGTTGTTATGAAAAGTCTAATGTAATCTCATTTAAAGGACTGTTTGGTTCTGTTGATACATGAGCAGTCCAATGTTTGTTTGTTGTTACTTATCATTGTTATGTGTTATATTAGTACCTAATAGCCCAGTGTAGTCATTAAATACTGTCTTTTTTTTATAAAAAATCAAAATCTTGTTTAATCTTCATTAGACAGTCACTGTTAGGATATAAGATGCAAATTTTCATCACAGTGACTCATAAGTTGTTTATATAGCTTAACTTACTTTCAATATAGCTTAATATATCATATATAATCAGTAGTTTAATTTTTAAATTCACTTTAGTCAATCTTTTCAGTTTGTATAAAAAGTCAAAATTTTCCTTAGTCGTTTTTGAATAAAATCTAGAATTTTATTGTGTGTTGTTTATTAAGATTTAGCCCATCATCTTTTGGGATAGTATAGTTTAGCTGCTCATATAAATCATAAAAATATTAGTTTACCATTTCTCAGCTTATAGAGTACTTATTTCCTAGCTTATTTTTAGTCCTTTGTCTGTTAGCATGCCCTGCACCACAGCTTAGGTGTCAAGTTAATGAGCTTGCATAAGCTTCATTACTTGATCTTAGCTGGTGTATTTGGCCTCTTTGTATTACCCTTGTGGCCTAGTTCTTATGTGCATGATTATTTTTCAGTCTTTAGCTTATTTGCATAGCTTAATCAAACCCATCTTTTTGTCCCATCTTACTCCCTCCACTGAAGCAAACAGTGGAGGTGGAGTGGTTTCCAAAGCTCTTAACAAGCTCCTTAATGGGCTTGAGCTTGTGACTCTTGGCTTTTCAAAAAGCCAAGCAGTCCATCTCAATGCCTCAATATTAGTTGAGCTTGTTGAGGCTTATTTGATAGGTTCATATGAGGTTTGTGTTTGCCCACTCACAACATACCCCTGAGCAATTCAGTGGCATTACACCATTTCCACAAGCTTCTCAGAAGCTCTTGTTAGGTCATAAGCTTGTAAAGCTTGGTTTTTCATGAAGCCTAGCAACCCAAGTATGAGATCCAGAGTTTAATTTTTAGCTTGTAGCTCATTAAGTAGGGCTGCAACATACTTTTTGTTTGTCCCATTTCCTGTGCACTTAGCTTATACCAATACACTCAGGAAATGGGAGACTTTTCATAAGCTTCCTACAAGCTCACTAGTGGACCCCACTAGGTGAGTTTGGGCTTTTTGGAATCCTTGCCAACCCAGCTTGTAACCTCAATTCACAATTTGGACTTTTAAGCTCATTTACTGAGCTTAACTGTGCCAACTAAAAGGTATGCAGGTCTGTTTGGTAATACAGTGCACTGTATGAGCTTATGAGCTTATAACTAGCTTATAGGTGAATACCAGTGCATTAGCTTGTCTATACTTGTTCATATTACTTGTATGCATATAATTTTTCTTTTGTTTATCTGTGTGAAGCTTGTTACAGGTTCTATGAAGCCTTAATTCCATCCAAGTCAAGCTTTTAGCTTGATTGTCTAAACCATAAGCTCACATGTTTCAAGTCCATTTTTCTTGTTCATACTTGCCTATTGGACTTATGTACATCCTAGTTTACTTTTTATTTCTGCTGTATAGCTTATTTCAAGCTTATTAGGAGCTTGAGCTCCAACAGTCAAGCCAAAAGCTTAACTGTTGGGCTCATAAGCTCATGCTTTGCTTATTTCTAGTTTGTAAAGTCTTGTTTTCAATTAACATGTATATTATCAGTATGTATTTAGATCCAGAAAACAGAAAAAAAACCAAAAAGAACCACTATAAGCTCAAGTGATAGCTTCTTTTTAAGAAGCTTATTGCCCATTAGCTTATTTTTGCACATAAGCTATCATTTTTATACTTTTCCTAGCTTCTTTTATTTATTTTAGAATTTTGTAAAAAGTTTCAGATTTTTCTTTAATCATTTAGTATTTTTAATAAATCAATAATAGTTTTTAGTAATTAATATTAGTAAATAATTAATAATAAATAGAATAATTGTGTAAAAAATACATTTTCTGTTTTAAAATTAGTTTTATAGTATTTTAGATTTTTCAGAATCATAATTTTATTTTTCTAGCTTTATTTCCTATTTTCTTGTATTTTAGGTAATTATTAAATAGTTAAAATAGTTTTTAATTAATAATAATTAATTAAATAGTTGTAAAAATAATTTTCTTTTTCTAATAATTTTCTTTTATTATTAGGATTGTAAAAATGTCATTTTTATATTTGTAGGCCTTTTAAAACTTAAAACTCACGTTTTATTTTGTACGTTTACGTAATTTTATTTAAACGTACATTTTAGGTTTTAAACGTTCATCACTTTAAAAATAGTGATAGCGTTTATTTAATATTTTTTATCTTTTATTTCCTTTAATTTGCATTTAAGTCGCTAAGACATGCAAATCCTTACTATAGTTATAATCGTTTTGTTTTTATACGTTTACGTTTTAGTTAAACGTACGTTTGTATATCTTTTAGATTTTTAGGTTTCTGATTGTACGTTTTTAACAACATAGCTGTGACAGAGCTATTACTATTCACATTCCTAGTATTAGTCAATCAGATTCCTGTTTTTGTACATTCTATATCATTTCAGCATTTACAAGTCATTGTATGTGGATTGTCACGCCTCACCAGGACATAAACGATCCAAGAATATTTTAAATCCTTGGTAAACTTGCATTTCTCTCCCGGGCTGTCGCCCTTTTATCATCTGTTACGGTTGACCGTTCACAAGCGGTTGATTAGTGTGACGGAGAAATAAAAGATGGGTAGTCCGGGAGGAATCAGTTCCTAAAGTCACAAAGGAGATGTTTACCAGACAACTATATCCGAATCTTATGCAGATAGCTAAACAAACTATAAGATCAACACCCTTAACCGTCACAATCAATCCATCTGATCCTGTAGTTTTCACGGATAATGAATTGGTGGCCAAGCTTGTCACACAAATGTCTACACGATCTGGGACATTTACTTCGATGAAGGAAAGGCTGTTTCAAGCATTGCTGGACTACCAACTCCAAGAAGCATGCGATTCGAAGCTGAAAAATCCAAACGTCCTAGAGACGATGAAGATAAGGATCAGGATAAGAATGATGAAGCTAAACGACAAAAGAAGTCGGTGAATCATCTTCCATGCCACCACCTCCCCAACGGCCTCCTGCTCAACAAAGGTCCCTCCTCGTTCTTCTACAGATAAACCTCATGATTCTGAGACACCACCCCAGACTCAAAAACCGGTGATTACTTTGAGTATACGGGTGGTGATGATGAAGAACACCATGAGCCCCTACAACAACCCACCTCTCCCAAACAAGTAAAGAAACCAGAACCCTCATCTAGGCCTAAGAAACAGAAGAAAAAGGCGCCCAAGGCAGACGTCCTATCATGGCTAGATGAAGACACCATAGAGGAATTTGAATGGTTTTCTACACTTGTCAATTCCACTCCCTACCCTGAAGAAGGTCAAGATCTGGTAGACGGTAATACACTGGAGCATGCTAAGATTATGCAAGAAAAGTTCCATGTGACGAAGATGACGAAATCCGAGTTGAGGCGAATCAAGAATGAAGCTTTTCAACTGTGGAAAGATAGCTCAGAAAGTGCCATCGAGGTCGAATATCACCTTGAAAACATTGCTCGAGCTATGTCTAACAACATGGATTGGCTCAACCCAGAAGCAAACATCGACTTCACCAAACGGGACAACCCTCCATACTACACCGACTGGTCAAAACCTCTACCAACAATTGGCCAACCAGATGAACCAAGGATTCCATTCAGACATTTCTTCAACAAAGACCTGGAATTTCTTCTTCATGGTGGCGATGGTTCAAGGAAGTATGCTACATCTCTGACACTTCCATTCCCAGCAGCCGCATACTCAAACTGTATAGCTATCGAGGAAAGAGCTAATCACTTGTTCTCTAACAAAGTGGAAGCATACGACCGAGATGCACTGTACGGGATTCATCATTGGCCAGAACGCCGAAGAATCTACTACAGAAGCTGCCAGGTTCAGAAGTCTCAAAATGCAGTATTTAGTTCTAAAAGTATCATTGCCATCAAACACGTCGATCTTTCATCTAAGTGGGACTACACCTTCCTAAAGAATATCGTGGTCAAATGACAAGATGAAAGGGATTATGCATTCTCTGAAGCTGACTTTGAGAATTTGTCTATCAACGACATCGAAGACATGTACCTTGCCAAAGTACAGGGTCGTATGAGACAATTCTCCACTGCAGTACAACGTGAATTCATCATGTCAGTGCTCATCTTCATCAGACGCATAGTTATCCAAGAACGTGTAGAAGATCTCCAGCTGGCAGTTGAATCTTATCAGACCCGTGCCAACTTCACTCCATCGCAGCTTGATCTACCCGATATCAACCAGCTTCCACAATATACGCTCGTCAGCAAACCTTTCGGCGTCGTTTACCGAAGTGAACTTCAAAGAAATTGCTTGATGGCGTGCAGAGATCTTAATAAGTTTGGAGATCACACTTTGAAGATGGTTAGGGACGGATTGGCTTACCGGTTGAAGGATATACACCAAAAGATCGGGTCTCCTAAGCGATGGAATTCTCAGGATCGAAGGGACGTGAAGAGGATCATCACCATGATTGATGAACGGTTGTATAGAAGGGATCAGTTCAGAAGACTGGAAAGCTATGTTGGTGGTCGACCCAGGAGAAACATCATCGGCTTTCAACGCCCGACTCACACTCCTGGCGACATCTCTGGACTACCTGGTACCCCTTGAACTGCTTCTTTCATTATAAATTTGGATGTATGATCTAATTCTGTCTATGGCTTGTGCACACATAACAATGTACAACCCGTAATTGTCAAAAGGACCCTGTGGTACGCTTCAGTGCCACAATCCTTATAAAAAGAGCGAAAGCTTCTTATTTTTGAGTAAAACCTATCAAACCTTTCACTTTTCAAGGTTTTGCTCGAAAGAACAAGTACTTTCCCTTATGATTTTCAAAACCTCAGCCGTTTATATCACTCGTTGAGGGGGAGTACTTGAATTAAAACTTTGTTCAACAATTGTTCACACTGGTCATTCTTCCCGCAACACTCGAAATGGTCATATTTATTCTCAAATTTTCAAAAATAACATCATATATGCCATTTTTGAGGGGGAGAAAATAAGTGATAAGAAATATGTTGTGTCAATGCAAATGAATCTTTGTGCTATAAGACTTAACCCATGAATTGACGAGATCTTAACTGTTAGTAACTCGAAAAGACTTGTCCGGGACGGGTAATAATTTCAAGCTAGTTCGCTAGTGATGTAAACGTGTCTCGCAAAGGACTTGTCTGAGTAGAATGTACCATTCGAGAAACTCTTGGTAGACATGAACTCTGACGGGTTTGACAACCTTTCGAGGATTGTCTACACCTTCAAGGAAGTTATTAGAGCTAGTTGTCACCTAAAAGCCGACAATGCAACTCTTTAACTATGCCACGTAACCGTGTCTCGCGGGGGAATGTCTATCTTGAGTGAATCAATTCAAAATGTGCGCGCTTTTTCCTCACTGTGCAGTTTAACCGTTAAAACTCTTAAGCACATGTGGAGGGGGAGTATTTATGCAAAATCTTATCTCAACAGTGGTACTAAAATGTTTTTCATTCACAAACACTTTGAGAGATTTTTCACAACAGTGGTTTTTATGGCAACATAGGTTAGTCATGGAGTTATAAGGTGACTAAGGTTAGGAATAACCGTCCTATGATCTGCCAGAGCCGGAGGGATCTACCCAAGGACACCACAAATAGTTAGAATTTAGAAGTCCTTAGGTATGATTATAAAAAGGAGAATTGAGAATCGGAGAAAGAAGGAGTTGAAGAATTAAAAAAAAAATGCAATGAAAAGGGTGAAAAGAAATAGCTCTCCAGATTATTCAACTTAGGGCAGACACCGGGTTCAATTCATATGCTACTAGTTGTCACTTAGTGACGCTGGTATTGAAGATTAAAAGTCGTCATGGACCCAGTGACGCATACACTAAACCTTCTTAACCACTCAAGTTTCTCTCAACAGAAGCTTGTTTCATTCTCACAGGGAACCCTACGTAAACTGTCGGCTTTCTCTTAGAGATTGCTGGTATTGAAGAAGGAGACCCTCTCCCTAGTCTCCGCTCAGGAAAACCAAAATGCACTATTGAGTCTAGAGCGACGAGATTCATCAAAAGATCTCTTAGGTACACTTGACAACTCATCACTTGAAGTTCAACAATAAGAATTTCAGTGGTACATTATCGAGTCCTTCACAGATCTTAGCAATCTGTCGAGAACATTTATGAGAGGTTCACATTTGTGATCCTCAGTGATTGAATGGAAACTCCTGCCAGGGTCAACATCAAACAGCCCTGACAGCAGGTCGCTTCGGCAACTCCCCGTGGATTGCGCTTAGTGGTCTCAAACGGTCTACAGTCGTGAGGTGATGCTTCGGTGTACCTCAGCGACTCATCTGAATCGTAGGTGTACTTCGGTACATCGTGTTATCTCACTTGTAGGACTCCGATTCAGGAACGGCCTTTGTAAGAATTAGAGTTGTGTTTTCACACTATGCTGTTAACATTCTCGAAGTTTAAACTTGTAAGTGCCGGAATCCGCTTATTACTAACCGTTTTTATGTTTTCTTCTTATGGAAGCTCTGGAGCGGAATGATCGTGCAGATTCTTCTCATGCTCACGCCGACATCATCACTAATGGAAGTTCTATCCAAAAGCAACACAACAGTCAGAATGATTCTTCGTCAAATCAAAGAATCTACAAAGTTAAAGACTTAAAGAACTTCATCAGTACTGAATTCAAACGTCAAAAGAGCGTGTGAGCATGTTGAAGAATGACGTGGAGACATTGTAGCGGCGAAGCAGACCTGAGGCAGACTTGATGCAGACAACAACATACTATCACTTTCATCACAAAGAACAAAGATCAAAGAACAAAGTTAACGATGACGTCAAAGCATAACTGTTCAAAGAAAACTATCTCGCTACACTGGGGAGATGGTTCAAATCAAGGCAATTCTTCTCACAAGAAAGAAGAATGTCAGAAGACGTCAAAGCTACTATTACATCAACGCCTTCACCGTTTTTCATCACCAACACTTGAGTGTTTGTTACTCATATGTAATAACACTTGAGGGGGAGATTGTTGGAATCACTCCTAAACCTTTATTCAAGTGTTAGTTACTCATATGTAATAGGTAGCTTTATTATGGCCTTTATGTTTGTTATTAGCCTTAAGCTTATGTAGAAGGCCCATGAGCTTAGGCCCAAGCCCATAGGTGAAAGGGAAGGAGTAGGAGTGTTGCCCTAGCTCTTTGCCTATAAATACTATGTAATAACCCTCACTTGAGGGTTTGTTGTTCAAGTTTTTCTTTCACTTACATCATTACGCATAACCGGTCATAAGCATATCGTGTGTGTGTGTTTGGATACTTGTTCAATCGCCTCTCTATCTTTTTTGTAAGCTTGTGTTGTAAATCTAGTAACCTAACAGTTTGTTTAACTTAAAACAATTATTTGTGGGTTATTATGGGTTTACATTTGGTATGCTTTTTGTTTATATGACTAACTATTCCATGTAATTATAATGTATCTGAATTAGAATCTTTTGTATATGCTTCTATCGAAGATTAGTAAATGATATTTTTAGGTAATATGTTTTCGCATTCTGTTGCCTAATTTGTTGGTTATTTTGTTGTTAATAATCAATTCTGTTTGCTGCATGTCATTACATTGTATATTCAAATGTTATGTTTTCCATGTAAGTAACTTGGTTGCTGTTTAGGATATAATTTTTTTAGTGTGATGAATCAGTTTTGTAAATGTCATTTGGGCTGTTTGTAAGATATATAACTATAAAACTTGGCTTAATGGATTATAATATTTAACATGTATTGGGCTTTGTTTAGTTTATGTTTTATTTGTTTGATTATATAATAGTCCAAAACCTATATGGGATTTTTTTTTCACTTTGTAATAACTAACAATAAAAACATATTAAATAATACATAACTTACTCTATACACTTTTTAGTAGCTGACACTACACACACATCAAATAATACATAAGTTACTGTACTTAATAGTGGCCAACTTGTCTGTTTATATGAATCATCAACATTAATTTAAGGCTTGTTTTTTTCTGGTCATCTACTTGAAACAGGTAATGCAGCTGGTTCTTCATGATTATTCCATAATCTATAGTTATAGTTCTTTGCATTTGTTGCGCGTTTGGTGTTGTTTTGTTTTTTATTATTCTATTGATAAAATGTTATTGTGTTAAGTTTGATTGGACCAAATATTATTGGTCCTTTTTGTGGGCATTTACAGTTTTTCAATTAGGCGAAATAGTATTGGAGTCTTGGTTATCATATTCTGCTTTGAAATTGCCAGGTTTAGTAGAAAGTCAAAACCCTAAGTTTAATTGCACAATGATTTATACTCACTGGTTGTTTCCTATAATTTGTTACTATATTCACCTTTGAAATGTTGTTATCTGGACATATTTGTTTGATTTTACCATTGTTGGTATATATTTATTTTTGCGTATAACTTTTTACATGTTTGTTGCGTTTCTTTTTTTAATGTTCTTTCTTATTTATAAAATTAGTAGAGTTTTAATATTTTTGTAACTGTTTTATAAGGTAATCATGCCAATTGAGTTTGTGGTGCGACCAAACATATCTGTGTACCCTGGGTTTCTTGAGCTTCCTCAAGTATTTTCTGAACTTGCCTTTAATGGGAATCGGCATTTATATTTAACTGGGGTTCAAAGACAACGGAAAAAAGTAAGGATTGTTGCCCCAGTTGGAGGTCCCATTAGGATTCTAGGTAACAAATGGGTAGAATTTGTTCATGAAAATTTGTATACGGATGTTCACATGTTACACTTTGTTCAAGAAGGTGATGACTCTTTTTACGTTACTGGCTATGATTCCCATGGGTTGGAAGTTGAGGAATATGCTGATGTAGAGAGTCGTCATATAAGGTTTCAGAGTTATAGGCTGCCATACCCTCATATTCCACAGGTGATTTGATTTGTATTGTTTACGTTTTTTTACCAATAAGTGTTATTATTTGTCATAATTGTGAATCATGTTGTTGTCTCAGACATTGCCTGCAAATTTTCTAGCTGGTATTGGGTTGGAATCTAACATTATTGTTGTAGTTGAAGGAATAGAGTTTAATGTGAATGTAAATTTTGTACATGAAGGAGGTCATGTTGATAATGTTGTGTATGTTATGGATGAGGAAATGTGGTTGGCTGCTCTTCAATATTCTAAAATTGAGTTTGGGGATGTTATTGTTTTTACTAAATTGGAAAATCACAGCTTGAATATAACCGTGTTTGGTGTTGATGGTAGAGCAAAGATACAGGGGAAGTTTCTGGGTGTTACACAATTGTTTTTTCCACAACATGATCTTGATGATCAGGATGCAGGTTGTATATCTAGTAGTTTATGTGTTTTTTGTTTGTTATTCAGTAATCTCATAATCTTATTCGGTTGATATCATTAATTGTAAGGTATAATATGTTTTAACATATATCTTTAAGATTTATTTTTATATATTTGAAACAGGGGATGAGCGAATGCATCACATTTGCCAATGGTTTGGTCACCTTGATCATTTTGGTGAGACAACTGATGTCTTTTACAAAAGATCTTCTGAAATTCTGGAGTTCTCTTGTGAATGCATTAGGTGACTGGAGCCACTTTTTTGAAGATTGTTTGTTTGAGTATGGAAAGATGATATGGTTTAAGTTCATGTTTATAAATTCTGATGATGATTTGGAGTATCATGTTTTCCATGTTTGTTAGGAAAAAGGATACGTTTCATGAATGACATTTTAAGGTTATTTTTTTTGTTAGATGCTTATGTTTGTCAACATGATGAAACTTTTAGTAGTTGGTGTGTATATGCTTATGAATGGTGACATTTTAAGGTTGTTTTTGATATTATGCAACTTAAATATGTTTTGGTTAATCTTATGTCAACATTTGATGTTTAAGTTGTAATTTTCTGTTTTATTTTATGGTGTGTTATATTGTGTTTTGTTTTATATTCAAATATGATGTTTGTATATTTATAGATAGTCGATAAGTTGTATCTTTTTACAAACTAAATAGAATGCTTTGAAATTGTTAATTTCATATAGCATGATTGTAAATGCAACTACCAATATTGTTGGAGTGACACAACAATACCATCAACACCAACAATCAATATATATGAAATACACTTTTAACACATGTTTTCAACGTAAATCCAGAAGCAAACAACATCCAATATTTATAAATAATCCATAAGAAAATCGTTTAAACAATATTCAAAACATGTTTTGGTGAAGATAATTAAATACACTACTCCAAAATGTTTTGTACAATTCTTTTTTCTAAATTGTTTTCTTCATTCTCATCTTCTATTCCACTTTGTAATGGATCTATTGCCGAGTGAGGTCTTTTCTTAACAGGAGTTGCATTATGATTTTTCCCATCCTGTAAAAATATTAGTCAACAGATTCACAAATTTAGATTTAAACTCATGGTAATTCTTTGTGTCATAGTTTAAAAAAAACATAATGTATCATACCTCATTTTCATTCAAAATCGTTGTTGTAAATTCATCTTCTGTTTCTTTTATCGCAAACTCGTGTGTATCCACGTCACCTTGAAAATCATATAAACCATCTAATGCTTCTTCGTTGTTGTAATCCACATTTTTATTAGCAATTTCATCTTCATCTACTACATCTTCTTCACATGCGGCCTTTTCTTCACTAATATGTACGTCTTCTGTTGCATCTTCATTTTCTGATTCTAAATCTTCTAATTCATTTTCAGCTCCTTGCAACTCACCAGAATCCTGTTTTGTAAAATATGATAGAATGTTATTTTTTAAATAATATTCCAAAAGTGACAATTATATTGTAATTATAACCATTTCATTCAGTTTATTTTACAAAGAATATGTTAAACCTCATCAATTAGGAAACCATCTTTGAAGTGATTGATTATTTGTGCATCTTCCGTGACTTTCTCACTTCGATATATATGCATGTTATTGTTGTGGTTAAATTCGGTGTATTTGATTTTGAACAAATACGGTTTCCCTATTATTGCATTGAGCTCATTCGGAACATATTCATTTGTATCCATTCCTTTGTTTCTCCATTATCTCACACGCTGAAAACCTAATCATCCTATGGATATTCTTGTCAAAAATAATCACTTGTGCGGATCCACTTTCATCGAATATTCGAACAATGATTTTGAACCTGCACATATATTAATGATTAAGCTGTTTTGTTTTTAAAATACGATAATTGAAAACATCTTACAGCGTCAACAATATATTTCAACACACTGTATTCCGTACATGGATGCAACTGCGTATGTGTCTCAGTGGGTTATGCAATGCCATAACTGATTCTTATTCTTTGAACTGGAGCTTCCTTTTTCCTGTTATTGGTGTTACTTTTGTATTGCATACTTTGCAACCAATGTAAGTCCAACCACTCTCATAATATATGCTGTGAACTGTCGCATAAACAACGCAACATGTATCCTGATTTTGTTATTAATGTTAGATAAACATTGTTGATGTTTAAAGAATGCAACGTTTCAGTTGGAAACACCTACATCAATAATCAATTTAAAATTTACAAACTTACCGGATCAATGCTGCGAATCATGCCTACCAATCTTTTCACACATCCTTGCATGAATTCCGCTGGTGTAACTACATGACTGACCTGGTCGTAGGATTCAATCTTGAATTCCCTAGGGTCATATCCCTCTTGCGATTTGTAGCTGTATTATGTATAAATTTTATTAACTTTATACAAATTACGTACTTATTAATATAAACTTGTATTCTTCACGTTACCTATTCAGGAATGAAACCAACGGCGGCAGATCCCTGTTAATAAAAATCTTCGTGCCAAATAAAGCGTTATGTATAGATGGCGTATCTGTGTTATGTGTAGGTTTAATGAAATCATATGAATGAAAAAACATACTTATTTTAATGGCGGATATGGTGCGCTAAATTTAGATAACAATAAAAAAAACTTACTATCCCAATATTTGACTTTCCCCAACACCAATAGAAAGTCTATATGTCCAAATTGATCAAGTTTCTCTTCGTAATCATTCCACAATAATGCCCATTTATCCCAAAAGGTACAATCAATCCTGAAAGACCTATGTGGAGTGAAATAGATATATGTTTATTTAAATTATAACAGCACCATTAATATAATATTTTGTGTAGTTAACTACAAATAACACATACTGAGCATCTTCGATGACAACACTCCTACGGATCTTCCGGCCACCATGGCTATTGATAGGTACAATTTTCCCAATAGCTACTACTGTTCCTAAAACATCTGCCAACAATAACGAAAATAAGGAAGATTAAAACATCACATTTTGAATATAAAATTACAAATTTTTCTAGCAACCAACACATACCTACACAATCATGTTCATGATACTCGTTATCTGTGTTCAAGATATGAGTGAATGGCTCATTAATAAAACCAACGTAATTATCGTCTATTTGCTCAACTCTGGTCACTTCAGTCCCTTTGTAGAAACAAATTTTGTACCTGTTTGGTAACAACGGTAATCTACCACCATTTTCGGCCACTCCAAATTTTGAGATGATATAACATTGGCCCTCTTGTAAAAGTGGTTCAAATTTAAACATCAGCTCTTTTTTGATGTAGACTTGGATTCGATTGGACTGTTTATACGGTTACAAATGTTAGATTCTATGATCAATACTTTTAAATATGTATAAATTATGCGCGTATAAATTCAAATTACCCCCGCATCTTGCAAAACAAAATCCAAACTATATGGATCATGTTCTTCATTCAACTTGTGAGAATGCCAAATAGATATACATCTCCCTTTTATTACCATGTTAGTAATCATGGGGTCAACATTCTCTAAAGGAGTTATTTGTTGTATATGTATGTTTACTCCTGTAAACATTTACACATACATTTGTTGGTAAATATATTTATAAACATTGTTATTATTAATGGTAATAAACAATATATATACCTCGTGAACTGCTTTGAAAATTGGCACTCTTCCTTTGAATGTTTCTTTCACCAAATTGAGATCTCCCTAGATTAGAGTTATTCCCTCTAGAACTATTACCTTGATACTTGAAATTAGAATCATGTATGGTGCTTCTGATTTTCCCAGCACTTGATTTGGAATGTAAAGAAGATGTTTGGTTACCAAAATTCATTTTTGAGTTTCTGTTTCTTCCTGCACATTATTAGGTAGTGGGAAATTATATAATAAATGCTAAACCGTTACCATAACAAACACAATTAAAATGACAATATCTTCCAACTTCTTTCCATATTTTAAAGTTTGATTCCCAGGTGTGTCGTTTTCTACAATTGGCATACCCAATTGCGTCGATGGAGTCTTTCCCGTTGAACATGTTGCAGAAGATGAAGAACGTTGTTGTAACGTCTTATTACTGATTGAAGAATCTAGCGTTTATAACCAAACAATACATGATTCTAAATTAATTCAAACGTATCTAAAGTAATATTTAAATAAAAATATAAATTACACAATAATAAAAACATATTACCCTCACATACTGTTGGCACATTCCGCGAACGGCTTTGATAGTTTCTTCCTAATGGAAAACATTTTGTATTAATTAAAAAAAAATAAATCCAATAAAAAAAATTTACAAAAAAATACATGAACTTTGTCTTCCTAGTGTGTCACTTTCCAATATAGGAGTTTTTGTTGCATTGTTTTCCTTTTCAGAACAACCTCCTGTAAATATATTCCTCTCAACTAATTTACCAAATAATTATAAAAACAAAATAATTTCTTTAATAACACTGGATTGATTAATAAGCAACAAAATAACTTTTGAAAACCCTTTGTCACTTTTGTTCAGTAACAAACAAAACACAAAACAATTAAATAGTTAAAAAAATATCATGTGGGTGAATTGGTGAATCTCAAACATCAATTTCTGAAACAACAATTGATATATAAATTATACAAATTCTATATAAACAATCACACATTACTAATGAAAATCTAATGAAAACAGTTTTACCCATACCAAATACAAGAGTTGGTAAAATTGATTGACAAAACAACAACATATACAAAATAACTACAATACCTGTTTGTTACCTTCCTGCAATAAAAAAAAACATACAACATATACATAGAATACATGCAAGTCGTATGAATATATATATATATATATATATATATGTATGTATGTATATATATATATATATATATATATATATATGTATTAATGAAAAATAATTGAGGAAACAATAACAGTACAAAATAACTACAATACCTGTTTCTTGATTTCCTGATGTGGCTGATTCCAATACCTCAACATCGTTAGTTTTAGCTTTCTTATTGGTACGTGAATCTGTTTTAAAAAATTAGATACCTTTAAACACCAAACAGTAATACAAAAATCACAATAATACAAAAAAATACAAACAATACAAACATAAAACATCACAATAATACCTTTTGAAATAAAAGCACCACTCTTAATATCTTTAGCTCTTGTAAGCCTTTTTGATTGTCTTTGTGGCTGCATCTTTCAATAAACTATCTGTGTATACTGACTCAAAAAAAAATTAATACGTTTGTATGTAATGCCGATACAATATATTATATATGCCTTACAGATTAAGATAAAATTTTTATAGAATCATGCATATAATCAAATTGTTAACCGAGCCTAAATATAGGCCTATAATATATCACCATATATATTCCTAATATATCCACATATAATAAAAAAGAAAAATACAGAAAAGAGAAAAATATTTATACCATTACAAAAACAGTCATGTACATATATCCTGATTTGGAGTATGTAAACCAAAAGATTCATTAGCCTAGTTGGTTTGATTACTTGAGGCGTTTAAAAAGTATTATACATATGCAGGTTCGAACCTCACTTGTGTCCATTTTTTAAATTATAATCACATGCATACGTAGCACCCAAACTTAAAATTGCTTACGTGGCATTGACTGGGCAAAACGTGGCAATGACGTGGCATTACGTGGCATTTCGGGTGAATTATGACATCATAAGCATCCTGTTATATATATATGTTATAGATATATAAATTATATAAAAATACAAAATAAATAAAAATAAATTATAAAATTCTATTGGGCCGAGTCTAAGCCCAACTCACACCCGAGCATCATTGGGCCTCGTAACCCCATGACCCAAGCCCAATCCTAATGGGCCTCACCGAGCCCACAACTCTCATATTTATTTTGGGCATAGACCTAAGCCCAACACCAACTATATCACCACTTTGGGCCTCGTCTTCTGCCAGCCCATCGCCTAATCAAGCCCACACCCCATTTCTCTTTGGGCCTTAACGGAAAACTACACCAAGCCCAAGTATACACTCTAGGATTTGTGTTAAAATAAACTTGGTTTGCTCCTCTTGTTGTAAACGGACGAGAAAACAACCCAACAAAACCAAACTCTTCTGAACAATTGCTAAGTTATAATACTAGTTACTTTTTATTTTTCTTTCGTGTATAACCGATCGAGAACCAACAAACAAAACCAAGCCAAATTCACTTCCTTTTTGGTCCTCATGTATGCGTGTAGATAAGAAATGGAGGAGACACAAGCTTGGCCAAAGCCACCCTAAAACAATTATAATAATACTCTAAATAGTGGGATAACACTACCCTAAACATACTTTGACCTAGCAAGACTTTCTTACCCAATGGATCCTATGTTTCTTACCTAAAGTTGACTTGACAAGGCCTTGGCATGCCCCCATAACTGGCTGCCAACACTCCCACGCCTCAAGACCTAACACAAACTATGTATATTTTAGTCAAAGAACCATACCTATTCATCCTTTATAACCACCCAACACTTAACCAAATCACCTAAGTTCACAACTCACTAACTCAATCAAATACCTCCTCATTCCTCTCCATTCGTTAGTAGTGGGTACCAAGGGAAAAAGAAAAGCGTTGCAAGACAAGAGAACAAGAAAGGTTTAGAGATCAACTTGGGTTATAAGGAGAACAAGGGGTTCTCGTAGCGGTCTTACTCAACTCGTTTCATCCCACTCAATTGAGTGTAGTAAGTCTCTTTTTCAAACCATTTCACTTCGTTTCTCTCGTTACCATTAATGTCACTCGTATATGCATGATACTCACTAAATTGAACCGAAAATATTATGTAATACGTTGTGAGGATACAAGAACCTAGCAATATAATCAAACCAAGATATACCTACTCAACTCTTGTCGATTACCTTTCTAAAAACTATGTCACGTTATTTTTGCTATATGTCTCGAATAATAACTTTAGCTCGACACTTCCTTTCACAAATAGCATATTACAAATGCACCATTTTAAACTCGTAACCAAAACCATTAGCCCTTAAACCCTCCCCCATTGCCTCGTTTTCCCCTTAAACCAAACGAGCCTCACATTGGACCTTAAGGCCCAACACATGGAAAACTACGACCCATTTCCTTTTAACCGACCCAATATGTATATAATTAAGCTCACAAGCTAAAATAAGCTAGAAGTAAGCTTTTGAAAAAGATAAATAAGCTAAGTGGATCAAAAAGTACATTTTGGACTAAACTTGCAAAACGTGTGGTTTTCGGGTTGAAAATGTAACTTTTCTGAAAGATAAAGGGCGTTATATACGTAAATTGAATGCATAGGAAAAGCCTAGGGTGCGTTTGGTAATTATTCGAAAGTTAAAGGCCTAATTCGTACGTGTGCATGTATGCATGAAAAGTCCAAGTGCGGATTTTGTAATTTGAGGAAACTAGTTTATAAAGTGAAACAAAGTTTTGTGCTTAAAATGTAAACTTTGAAAATAGAAGCACCAAACTTGTAAAAATCGACTTTTGAAATATTTATAAAAACAGTTTTGTAAAGGGACCGAAACTATCTATTCTGAAACTTTGGAATATAAATATTTTTGGGTAGAAAATGTCATTTTCCCAAAGTTGAGGGACTAAACTCGTATATTTTGAAACTTGCGGGTAAAAAGTGTAAATTCGGAGAAAAGTTTAGAAAACTTATAAACGTATCGCTACATCCTAAAAATGAGTATTTTGATCATTTTAAATGTTTGAAAAGCATTTTTACTTCGAATATTGTTTAACTTATTATATATATATATATGGGGATAACTTGGCTACAATTTTTATAGCCAATTAGCTACAATCCTTCACAAAAATACACAAACAATAAATCAAGGACCCACAAAAAGAAATCAGGGACCCACAAAAATAAACAGGGACCCATAGTTTCTAGCACAAGATTGTAGCTAATTAGCTACAATAAATTGTAGCTAATATATTCCATATATATATATATATATATATATATATATATATATATATATATATATATATATATATATATATATATATATATATATGTATATATAAAATTATAAAATTATAATTATATATATAACCATAATCTGGTAAAACATACGTGGGATAAAAACGAATTAAAACACTTAATAACATTATCATTTCCACAAGATCACAACGGGGAACATTTCACTTATGCGTAAGTGAGGATCTTTGATAAATATCAAACTAAGACAATGTAGCACGTAAATTAACTTCAAACGTTAAGCACACACACACCCTATTGAATTGGATAATTCAATGATCTATTGAATAAGTATATTCAATGCTCTACTATTTTGGTTGCGAACCAAAATGTTTATCATATTCTGAGACTCGCCATCTCATCATTTTTAGGTTACGGTTTGGAACCTCCGCTATATTGTGCTTGACCTATTTGTGCATGTTCATTATCATCAAGGTGAGTTCATAGCCTCACTTTTACTTTTATTTTCAAACCCCTCGAGGGAGATACATGCTCTAAACTAGAACACAAGGTTTTTCATAAATGTTCGCTTCTTGATTATTGGAATTGCCTAAGTAGTTAGCCATAAGTCCCCTGTATCATGAACCATTAGTCACCGCGAGTGAACGCAGATATCGTGAATAGTACTATGGGGAGTAACGACCCCGTCTTGGTTATAGGAAATAACCGGGGCGCACCATATTTTAATTGCATTAGGTAATTGGCTATTACCTCCTTTGGGGCAAAACTTACGTACACCAGTAATTCAGTGTATGCAGTTGAGTCTTGGTTGCATGAGCTTAGCGCATAATAATCTGTGATTTGCTTTATGATATTGTTAGTTTACAATTATCATGTTCATATTCTTGTGTTTAGTTGTTATTTAAAACTATGGATTTCACTCAACATTATTGTTGACCTTTTTAAACCAGTATATATTAAACTCCTAATCAGTCACAAATACTAAGTACATTCTTAATGTCTACTTTCAAATCCTTTAAACTTACCATTATTTTCTTTTCTTGCAGATCTGCAGCTAATGGATACACAAAGATACAATATATGTTTAACATATATTGAGGATAAGTTACTCAACAATTCAAAAAGTCTCAAAAATATTGTCAATATGTCGTATCCTGATACAAAATTCCTAATGGAAGGGTACAATAGATTGATTTATGATGAACTGGACTATGATATCCCACAGCTGATAAACCAACATCAAACACTTTATGGTAGTTTGACGACTGAGAAGAAAGGAGTCTATGATACTATACTCGATGCATGTGACAACAACAAAGGAGGAATGTTTTTATATACGGTTATGGAGGTATTGGCAAGACTTTTTTGTACAAGACCTTGACAGCTGCTTTAAGGTCGAAAGGTCAAATAGTGTTAAACGTGGCTTCGAGTGGTATAGCTGCACTTCTCCTTGATGGTGGTAGAACAACACATTCTCGATTTGCAATCCCTATAAATGTTGTTGAGGATTCAATGTGCACAATAACTGCAGATGGTGATCTTGTAGATTTAATTCGCAAGGCACACTTGATTATATGGGACGAAGCACCAATGGTAAACACACTTTGTTTTGAAGCTTTTGACAGAACTTTGCGAGATATAGCAACAAGTACTTTTAAATAGTGTTTTCACAGTTTAATATTACACTTCCATTTACTTATAACTAACAATTTGTATAACTGTTTTACATGTTTTGTATGTGAAAATATATCCATGAACCATTTTCATAAAACACCATTTTCATTTTTTGTATATAAAATTATGCGAACTGATTAAATTAAAAAAAAAAAAAAAAAAAATCGTCATGATTGATTCATAGATAGTAATATAAGAACCTTATTTACCAACAAATGCTTTCTTATAAAATAATATGAGTCATTTTAGTTTCAAAAGTATTCCTCAGGTATAAAAAATAACCATTTCTCATTACTTAAATGCATGATATATAAAATTGTTTCATTTACTAATTTTAGTGCATCTTTTAATCAGGTACATATACTTCATTTTCTAATCAGGTTTTTGGTGGAAAATTTGTTGTATTTGGCGGTGATTTTCGGCAAATTCTCCCGGTTATTCCAAATGGAAGCAGGCAAGATGTTGTACATGCTTTGTTAAATAAGTCTTATTTGTGGAATCATTGTACTGTTCTTAAGCTTACAAAGAATATGAGGCTTCGTGTTGGTTGTGAACCTGGAGATGCAGTGCAAATTAAGGAATTTTCAGAATGGATACTGAATATTGGTGATGGGAAAATAGGTGGCACTAATTACAGCCACGCTGAGGTTGAATTTTTCAGAAGAAATGCTTATACCCGATCTTGATGATCATGTGGGATCTGTGATTAAAGAAACTTACGAGAATTGGGAGCAAAATTTTTGTGATCCATCTTATTTTCAAGATCGAGCGATACTTGCACCAACTCACGAGGAGGTTGATAAAGTGAATGAACGAATGATGTCGATGCTACCTGGCAGAGATAACATTTATTATAGTTCAAATACAGTTTCTGATTTAGATATTGATTTCAACCATAACGAGGCGATGTGCTCTAATGAATTTATACCATCAAAATTTATGGGGTTCCACACCATAAGTTATCTTTGAAGATTGGTGCTCCTGTCATATGTTTGCGAAACATCGATCAAAGAGGCGGATTGTGTAATGGAACCATGATACAGGTTTTGAGAATGGGAATTAATAGCATTGAGACAAAAATTATATCAGGTGGTGAAGTAGGAGAATTTCTATCTATACCTAGAATGCTTATAAGTCCATCCGACAAGAAGATGCCATTGCAACTTAATAGGAGACAATTCCCTATTTCTGTCTGTTTTGCCATGACCATAAACAAGAGTCAAGACCAAACTTTGTCAAAGGTTAGTCTTTATCTTGAATGAAATGTCTTTTCACTTGGTCAACTCTATGTAGCTGTCTCAAGAGTAAAAAGCAATAAAGGGTTAAAAGTTTTGTGCTATGATAAAGACGGTAACTACACCAACTCTACGACAAATGTTGTATACCACGAAGTTCTTAATAGATTATAAGTTTTTTTTATTATCTTTTTTGTACAATATACATTAACTTTAATATCCGTACGTTTAATTTCAACATTTATATTTTTTATAAGGATTTAAAAGGTACACTTTTAAGGGGTCATTTAAGCCCTTAATCGACCACTTTTATATCCGTTACTGCTTAATTTCGTTCTTTTTCACTTTTTAGGTCTCTTGAAGGCATAATGCTGAAATGACGCTTATTTGTACAAAAAGGCGTGAATATGTGAAGAAAATGGCTAAAGTCAAGATCAATACACTCAAGCTGCTGGAAGTGCACCCGACGGCCTCACAAATAAAGGGCGACGCCGTCCCTCTAATTGCGATGGCTCATGAGTGAAATTGCTATTTTGTACCTGACGGCGTCGGGCTTTAAAGAGTAGGGCGTCACAACTCAGACGGCCTAGATTCAGATTCAGACGGCGTCAGAAGATGAAGCTGAAGGCGTCACAACCACAATGTGACGCCATCACAAAGTTGACTTGGTCAAGACGAAACCCTAATGGCGGCGATCCGACGACGTCACAATTAAAGAGTGACGCCGTCGTAGTTGTAACTCTATATATAGAATTCAAATTTTCATACTTTTAGAGAGGTAGAATTGTGGAGTAAAAACCCTAAATGATTTTGGTTTGTCTTGGGCAGTATCTTAGGGTTCTCATACCCTATTTTACATCAAGATAAGTAATTTACTTCATTGATTTCATTATGTCTTCGATTGTATTTGTGTATGCTTGCATGTTCACCATGTCTGGCTAATTTACTTGTGTGTTTGCTTAGATCTATGAAACCTAGTTATTGAATATTGATTGGTTGTCTCTTATCTTAATTGTAATTGGCTTAGGATTGCAATAGGCCATCGTTGTATTTTTAATGCTTGAGTAATCTTTGTGAACATTAGTTTATAATCATCTGGAGTTATTGTAGGCTAAAAATCCAAAGATAACCTTAGAGTTAGTTTAGGAATTCTAGAAATTTTGTAGGCAATAACCTTAAGGTATCCTCAAAGAGTTAGGGAAAAAAGCATACCCTACGACCTTAGAAGACACAACGCGTTAGGAATAAGGACGTGACAATTCAACCATCAATAAAAGATAACTAGGGAGTAATAGTATCTAGATAGATACATTTTTAATCATCATACGAGCACACATCAATTAGACATAGACTACCCCTTAGCTTAGTTAATTAGATAATTAGATAGTAGAAGTAATCGGTAGAAGTATCACCCCCCAAATCCAATACCCCGAGATCGTACCTTTCAATTTTCTAAAAAATATAAAAAAGATAAAAAATAATCTTCCTCATCCCCAACCTTAGTGTAGTAATTTCTCACTAGCATTCCTATTCCCCTAGAGAACGATATCAATCCCGAGGCTTACCCTAATACTACACTACAACGATTAGGTTCACTGCCTAGGTGGTTGAAAAACTTGCTCGAAGAAAAGGAAGTTTCCTTTGACCCCGAACGCGCGTTGTACGCGTATCAAGTTTTTGGCGCCGCTGCCAGGGAATAGAATAGCTAGTTAGATTTCCACCTCGTTTTGGTTCCCTTGCTTGATTCCTATCAAGTAAGATTTTTTTTTCTCATTTTTAGCTTCCTCGTAGTCTATCCCCCTTCTTCGTGACCTTTGTTCGTAATCCCATCACTTTTCATCATGGAAGGTGATAATCAACCATCACTCATTAACCCACCACCAAATGACCCGCCAAGAGGCCGCACTCTTGGTGAATACTCAAGACCAAGCAACCTAGGCTATAGGAACACCATTGAGCTCCCCGATCAAGCTCAAACTACGGCCCTTCGATCCGACACCATCCGGTTGGTGCAAAACGGATGTGCATTCCATGGACTTCGTTCCGAAGATCCTAATCAGCATCTTAAGGATTTCCTTAAAATCGTCGATTCCATCGACCTTGATGCTACTACTCGGGAGACCACGCGCTTGCGTCTCTTCCAATTCTCTCTACGGGACCAAGCTAGTAATTGGCTTGAGCGACTTCCCGCCGGCTCCATCTCAAGTTGGGATGATCTCACCACTCGTTTCCTTGCCTAATTTTTCCCACCGGGGAGAACTACTAAGCTTAGGAATGAAATCTTGATGTTCCAACAACGTCAAGGTGAATCTCTCAACGAAGCATGGACTCGATTCAAGGACTTGCTCCATAAAGTCCCTCATCATGGCATTGATCTTTGGCTTCAAGTCCAAATCTTTTATGATCATGTCAACTTCTCAACTAAGCGATCAACAACCAAGCGGCCGGTGGTAAACTTAGTAATCTCACCGCGGAAGAATCGTGAGGTATAATAGAGGACCTTGCTCTCTATGACAACGAAAGTTGGAATGACCCCCGTGAGTTGCCCAAAACCGTTAAGGTAATCTCCTTGCCTCCCATTAACTCACAAACTTCTGATCGTAGGATGCTCGAACTTGAAGATCAAGTCAAATTCCTAATGAGCTCCTACGAAAATCCTAAGTCTTCACGCCAAGTGAACAAAGTATCTTCCTTGTGTGAGCTATGTAGTGGTCCTCATGACACTCGTACTTGCACAATACTCCCCGAACAAGCCTCCGTTGACTACGCATCCTCGCGTACCAATGGAAGAGGAGGAAGATTCCCTACAACACCCCGGACCTAGGACTTTCAATGATGCCCGAGAAGCATGGAAGGGCAAACCCGACTTCTATTGGGGATAAACCAAAAAATTCACCTCTAATGATTTCTCATGGCCCCCCTCTCACTGCCCTAGCCAACAAAACATAGAAGGGATGATGCAACACCTAGTTAAATCCCAAAAAGCTCAAATAGCCAAGCTCTCGGACCGCTTTAACCAACAACAAGCCGAGATGGATAGGAATATAGATAACCTTTTGAAAGCTATGACAAATAGTGATAGGAAGACCACCGAAAAGGTTAATTCCATCTCGACTCATTTTTCTGAAGCTTCCAGTTTGAAAATTAAGGACCCAAGTAAGTTAGCCAAGCACGTTCAATTCGTCAATACCATCACCTTAGTGAAACCTAATAGGACTAATGACGAAGCGAACCATGAGACGATACTTGAGGTTAGCGAGACTCCTAAGAATGAATTGACCGATGAAGTTGTTGGAATCACTCCTAAACCTTAATCAAGTGTTAGTGATTCACATGTAATAGTTAGCTTAATTATGGCCTTTATGTTTGTTTTTAGCCTTAGGCTTATGTAGAAGGCCCATAAGCCTAGGCCTAGCCCAATAAGGAAAAGGATGGGAACTAGGAGTGTTGCCCTAGCTTCCCTCCTATAAATACATTGTAATAACCCTCACTTGAGGGATGGTTGTTCAATTTATCTCTTTCACATATCTCTACGCATAACCATTTCATTATATCGTGTGTGTGTGTGTTTGGTATGTTGTTCAATCGCCTTTATCTCTTTCCATTAAGCTTTTGTTGTAAATCTAGTGACCTAACAGTGGTATCAATCGCCTACTAGTTGGGTGAACGTATTGTTTCTTGAAGTGGGTTTTGGTCCTACGCGTAGAACATACGTGCGTGGTTTGATACTTTGGTTCGCTTAAAAACACAATTTTTACACGTTTGAATCCAAGATTCTTGTACTTTTAATGTTTTAAGGTGTTAAAATAACTGTTTTTGGCAAAAAGTTTCAACCTTTACGCGTGGATTAACGTTTTTGAGCTTGGTTTTTAACGAGGGTTTTTGTCTACGCATAACCGTTTTAGACGTTTTGGTTCATCAAGTTTCATACTTTTATGTTATTTTGGTGATATTGAAGCTATCTCATCACAAAAATCTGGTTTAGAAACATCTTTGGGCAAAATCACTTTTACGAGTAAACCTACGCGTAACAAAAACCCTAATATTACGCGTAGCTTGCTCCTTGGTTTGATCTTCAGTTTCGTGGTTTACTCCGTGGTTTCTTGCTTGGATAAGCCTGAAAACACGTCGACTTTGGATATCTTTTGCACTGTGATAGTGTAAAAGATCATTTGGGCAAAACCCTAAACTTACGCGTAAGCATAAAGCTTACGCGTAGAAATCCTACGCATAAGATTAATCTTACGCCTAAGCCTTGTCTTACGCATAAGGTAATCCTACGCATAAGTTTCTACGCCTAACTTTGTGTCTACGCATAACTTTAGTGTCTTTTCCCTACTTACGCGTTAGCTAAAACTACGCGTAACTCTCTTTGTTACGCGTAACTTTGGTGTTTTTACGCATAAGTCCTACTTGGTCTCTTGTGATTTCTACGCCTACGGACACTTCATCAACAAAGGTTCATTCGACTACAAAGATCCATTCTTACCAACACAAGTTTTCAACATGTCACAACCACCATACTCTAACTATTTCTCTTACACTTATTCTCAACGTCAACAACAACTAAGTCCACGACAACAACAATGGAATCAACAACAAGCAATTTATCGACAACAATTTAATCAACAACATACTCCACAACTTGCTGCAATTCCACAACCTCAAATGGTTCAACCACCACCAAGTCTTCAAGTTCAACCCTACACAAATGACTTCAATCAACATCCATCAAGGAACACTATGAAGGAACCTACTTGGTTTGCAAAGATGTGTGAAGCTTTAAGCAGCCAACAATCAATTCATGAGGCTGGATCACTTGATAGACCTCCAATGCTCACTCCAGGAAACTACGATCAATGGGAGATTAGGTTCTTTAGATTTTGTGATCTGAAGAAGCCACATGGAAAGTTTTTAAAGAATGTTATCTTGGAAGGTCCATTTCAGATGCCTACTGTCATTGTACCCGGCGATCCAAATGCTAATCCACCAAGAGATGAACAATCAAATATTGCTACTGTTGCCGACCTGAATGCAGAGGAACTTCTACACTATGAAGCTGATGAGCTTGCAATGCAATATATCCTCTTAGGATTACTTAACCCAATTCTTCGAAGTGTTGATGCTCAAAAGACTGCAAAGGCGATGTGGGAACATATTCATCTTCTTATGGAAGGATCTGCACTCAATCAAGAGGATATGGAATCCAAAATTTACTTGGCTTATGAACACTTCATGATTGAACCTGGAGAGACACTAGAGTCTTATCATCATCGATTCTCAGACATCATAAATGATTTGGACAAACACAACATCATCATGCCAAGAATTGCAGTTAATACTAAGTTCCTGAGTAGTCTTGGTCCTGAATGGGAGAAGTATGTCATTTTTAACCGTCAAGCGAAGAACATGCATCATTCTACATACGGATTGTTGTACGATTACTTGAAGCCTCATGAAAAAGAAGTTGATAGGGAAAGGATTCTCCGTGCTCAAATTGCTTCAACGTCAAATCCGGAAAATCAACAACTTGCCTTGTATGCTCAAAATAGTTATCCTCCTCAACCAGCAACTCAACCAACTGCTACAATCACCATATGATCCTTCACAACATCAATCTCAACAAACTCAATTGGTTCCATACAACAACAACAATGCTCAAGCACTTGTCAGTGAAGCTAATGAGGAATCTGATCTGTTCGAAGCATTGCAACAAGGATTTGTTATGATTGCCAATGCTTTTAGTCGTTATACCAACAAATCCAACAATCGTATTCGTTCCTCATCTAACACACGGAATCAAGCTGTTGTGAACAATGGACGAGTTGAAGTTCAGAATCGTGGTTATGGTCGTCAGATGGGCGTTGGTCAAGGGTTTAATGCTGTGGGTAGGAATAACAATAGAGCTCAAGTGGTGGAACAGGGAAATGCTCAGAATGGGTTGAATGGTCTTCGATGCCACAACTGCAATGAGAAGGGACACCTGGCTAATGCATGCCCAAAGCCAAGGACGAGGGGCAGTGCTTATCACAAAGAGGCTCTTCTTTTGGCTCTTAAGGATGAAGCTGGTGGAACTCTCACGACAAAGAACGAGCTTTATGGCAAATGCAAACTCAGATGATGATATGGAGGATTTGCAGGCCAATGCAGCTGTTATGTTGATGGCTAATATGCATGAGTTACACATGAGTGACACAGGCCCAGTGTATGACACAGATGGCTTGTCTCAGGTACCCGAACAAACCATATTCATCTCTGATCTAATATCTCCGCCAACATCTGAATCCGGCAAGGCTCAGCATGTTCAAAATGAGTCATCCACATCTCATTTCGACGATTTTCAACTAGACCCCGTAGTTATATTTGACGATCAAGATGACCAAATGGTTTCCCTTGATAATCAAATTGACTCCGTGGTTATACTTGAGGATATCAGTAATGATCATGTGGTGACTCACGTTGAACACGCCGAACTTTTGCCTCATCCAGATTTTGCTCGTTTAATACAAGACCAACAAACCATAGTGGAAGAATGTCGTGCAATTAATCAGGACTTGAAAAGTAAAAATGCACTATTAACCAAGGATTTTGATTGTTTACAAAAGCAACTCAACTTTTTCAAAACTCAAGAAAAACGTGAAAAAGGTTTTGAAGCAGCCTTTGCTAAATCTCATCAAAACGAAAAATATTTAGAGAGACAGATGCGTGATCTAGCCGCTTCGAAGAATGCTTTGTTGTCTAAAATAGAACAACTGAAACATGAACATAAAAAGCAAATTAATTCTCTCACCTTGGAAAATCAAAAAGCTAAGGCTGAGTTTTTAACTTGTCAAAAACAGTTCTCTGCATACAAAAAGCATTCAACGAAACGAATAGATGATTATCTTGAAGAAATCATCGGCTTGCAAAACAAACTTAAAGAGTTTAAAACTGTTGTTTACAAACATGGCGAGTCGGTCACAGCCATTGAAAAGTTTACTTTAAAACCAAATCCACATGGCTATGGACCAAATCTTGCTGATTACAAACCTAAGCTTTCAACCAAAGCATTCAAACCAAATCCTGAAGTTTCCAATGCAGAATATAAAATTGATAACTCTGTTATGAGTGTTGTTGAATATCATCATCAAGAGGAATTAGATTCAGAAGACGAGAGTCGATCAAAATTAGAAAATGTTGTTTACAACAAACCTTTTAACTATTCAAAAGCGGTCACTTTCGTCACACCAACGGATTCTTCTAACACACCAAGGATTATCATAAAAACGTCTGAGTCTTCTAATGTTAATCCCAAACCAGATTATACACAAACTTATGGTCCTTTACCTTCCATCAGTGAAGTAAACTCAAAACCTGAAAATCGCAAAATTCTTCGATATTTTGACCTTTTCATGGCTGACCTCAAAACTTTACAACATGAGATAGAATATCATTCTGAAATCAAAGTTCAACACTTTCAATCGCCTCTAGCGCGAGAACAAAGAGATATTTTTCAGAAAAATCTTTTACCAAATGTTAAAAATTTGAAAAGTTGTGCATTGTCTTGGGAAAGGGACTTTCATAAGGAACTTGGATTGATGAAGGTCATTTTCGAGAAAACAGAAACATCTATTTCTAATACTAAACATAAAAAGAAAATGTTGAGAAAAGATGTTGATCGACTCTTGGAAGATGTCATCTGTGCTAATGTCCATAATGTTGTGTTATTGAATTCTTTGTCATATGCATTTGATTATATCTCTGATACTGTTGATTCTGTGGTAAATATTGAGAACACTGATAATGTGCTTCAGATCGAGTCCTTAAAAGTTGAAAATAAACGATTGTCAAACGAACTTTCAAATGCAATACGTCGTCTTAATTGGTGTCAAAAAGATATTCACGATCAACAACTTGCTTTTCAACACAAAATCGCCCGATTGCGTGCAAAATCTTCTGATCCTAAAATTGAGCAACTGGATGATCAAAACGTGCCTTTTAAGTGTCAAATCTCAAAATATGAACAAGAACTTGTAAAAATTAAAAAGGAATATGGTGTCATATTTGATTTACTCAAAAAGACTCGTGATGAAGCATCAAATGAACTTGATCATTATCTTGCACACACTAAAGAAGTTATGCATTTTGTCTTTGAAATATTCACCTGAAAATCAAGATCTAACTCACACTATCTTCAAGTTAAGAGAAATGTTAGGAAAGTATGAACAACTTCCGCCTACCGTAATTAAGAGAATAGCACCAGTAACACTTAGTAATCATGAACCTAGAATCCCTACTGCCAAATCACAAGTTGCTGACGTGCTTCCTTCTACTGAAACAGGACTAGTTGCGTCTTTTCCAAACGTCCGCACTTCACAGCCTAGGAGCACCACATTGAAGAATAGGAAGTTGCGACCTAAGAAAAGATCAATAAGGAATGCTAAAGTAGAAGAACACCCTAGGACTATGAATAAGACTCATGTTGCTTCCACTATAGTTATTGCGTCTGGAAAATGTAATAGAAATAGTGATGTAACGAATGCTAAACCTTTAAGTACCTTTGATATTCAGTCTGATGCACCTTGTGTTATTTGTCGTAAAAGTATGAATTCTGATTGTCATGACAAATGTGTTGCTAAAGCTATCATCTCTCGTTTAAGGAATCCTAAGAATCGAAATACCTCTAGGCCCACTAATCTTTCTAAGTCTGTGCTTGGTAGACCGCCCTCTTTAGATTCTAAGAAACGCATTGCTGTCCCTGTAGCTCCAGTTGCACCTCCTAGGAATGTAGTACCACCTAGTGCATTCACTAAGACTAAAGTAAATACTAGTTGGAGATGGCAGAAATGGATATATAACACACTTGGATTTAAATGGATACCT
Source organism: Chrysanthemum makinoi (assembly GCA_910596185.1). Lineage (NCBI taxonomy): Eukaryota > Viridiplantae > Streptophyta > Magnoliopsida > Asterales > Asteraceae > Chrysanthemum > Chrysanthemum makinoi. Next base: position 158,499,915 of record OU343217.1, on the reverse strand, counting down.
AAAGCTATTGATGTGTGTATGTCTACTATAACTGCTCTGGAACCCTCTAACATTTCGGGTTCCACATCTACTTCTATTCCATCTCGTGTCGCCTGTGTGTAATGCGGTGATACGAGATCATTCTCTGGATTGTTGATAGCGGATGTTCCCGACACATGACAGGCAACCTTAAACTGTTTTCAAACTTTATTGCAAAGTTCATTGGCACTGTCAGATTCGGGAATGATCACTTCGCAGCTATCATGGGCTACGGAGACTACATCAATGGGAACATCGAAATTAGCAGGGTTTATTATGTGGAAGGCCTCGGTCACAATCTGTTTTCAGTAGGTCAGTTCTGTGATGGAGATTTGGAGGTTGCTTTCAGGGAGAAATCTTGTTTCATTCGTGATCTACAAGGAAACGACCTTATGTCCGGCTCGCATAATTCCAGTCTTTACACTATCTCTATGCAAGACATGGTTGCTTCATCTCCCATTTGCTTACTTTTAAAGGCAACATCAACAAAATCATGGCTATGGCACCGTCGTCTCTCACATCTAAACTTTCAAACCATCACCAACCTTGCTCGACACAAACTAGTTGAAGGACTCCCATGATTTCGGTATTCTAAAGATCACCTTTGCTCAGCTTGTAAACAAGGGAAAAGCACTCGTGCTCATTTTCCTTCAAAGGTGGAACACAACTCTCAGCATGTGCTTCATCTTCTTCACATGGATTTGTGTGGCCCGATGCGCGTGCAAACGATCAATGGCAAACGCTACATCTTAGTAATTGTTGATGACTATTCACGCTGGACTTGGGTCTACTTTCTTCGAAGCAAAGACCAAGCTCCACAGATGATCATCACATTTCTCACGAAAATACAAGTTCAACTACGAAACACCGTCCGACAAATCAGAACAGATAGAGGCACTGAATTTGTTAACCAAACTCTTCGTGAATTTTATGAGAAAGTGGGAATTCAAAGATCGGACATCTATTGCACGTTCACCAGAACAAAACGGAGTTGTTGAAAGACGAAACCGAACGTTAGTGGAAGCCGCAAGAACAATGTTAATCAATGCTAAACTTCCAGATTACTTATGGGCGAAGTATCTCTGCATGCTATACTCAAAACCGTTCTATGATTACAAAACGCCACAACAAAACGCCTTTCGAGCTTGTCCACAACAGAAAACCGAATCTCAAACACTTTCATGTATTTGGATCTCTTTGCTATCCGAATAATGATCGTGATGACTTTAGAAAGCTCAAAGCCAAAGCTGACATTGGAGTCTTTATTGGATATTGTGATAATTCTAAAGGTTTCCGAATCTGGAATCGTCGAACAAAGGAGGTTATGGAAACGATTCATGCTCATTTTGATGAACTTACGGAGATGGCTTCTGAGCATAACAGCTTAGAACCCGGTAACAACCGCTTAAACTTCCCCCAAACCCCATCATCATCTGAACAAAGCCCCTAGCTCACTCGTCAACAAATTGAAAGGCTATTTGCTCCGCTGTTCAGTGACGATATTGATGAACGTACTTCAGGTGTATCCGCTGTTTCCGCTGCTCAACCTGATACTACTCTTATACCTGATACACCTGCTACAACAACTACGGTTGAAGAAGCACCATCAGTTGACTCCAACACAACAATTGAACAAACCGCTTCCAACAATGATGAACCGGCTGATGATGTTCAGAATGAAGTACCCCCACCTGCAGATTTTGATCCAAATGCGTTTTTAACCCGTTTGCTAATGAGACTGCTGCACCAGATGTCGCGGAATCATCAAAAAGTCATTTGAATCCTCAAAATCTGCACAACGTATACCAACATCAACCCTCTACACATAGATGGACAAAAGACCATCCTATGGAAAATATTATTGGCAACCCGAATCAACCAGTCGTTACAAGACAACGTCTTCACACAGATGGTGAACATTGCATTTATGCACTCACTGTCTGCCAATATGAGCCTAAAAACATTAAGGATGCAATGACAAAAGATAACTGGATTGAATCCATGCAAGAAGAACTAAACCAATTCAAACGTCTTGAAGTATGGAAAATGGTTGAAAGACCATTAGGGGTCTACGTCATTGGTCTAAAATGGATTTGGAAGAACAAATTGGATGTTGAAGGGAATGTCATCAGAAACAAGTCACGTCTGGTGGCTAAGGGTTATCGTCAGGAAGAGGGTATTGACTTTGAAGAATCATTTGCTCCGGTTGCTCGTCTTGAGGCTGTTCGGATATTTCGGTGTTCGCAGCTCATATGAACATAACAGTCTTTCGATGGACGTCAAAACTGCTTTTCTGAATGGTCAACTGAAAGAAACAGTTTATGTCAACCAGCCAGAAGGATTCGTTGATCCCGCGCTTCCGAACCATGTTTACAAACTGAACAAAGCTCTGTATGGTCTCAAACAAGCTCCTCGGGCATGGTATGATAAGCTATCATCTTTCTTAATTGCCAACAATTTTACCAAAGGCTCGGCCGACCCAACTCTTTTCAAAAAATATCACGGGGAACATATCTTAATTGTTCAAATTTATGTGGATGACATCATTTTTGGGTCAACTCATAAAAAGTACTCAATCGCTTTTGCAAAACTAATGAAGAAACATTTTGAAATGTCCATGATGGGTGAACTTACGTTCTTTCTAGGACTGCAAGTTCATCAATCACCCCGTGGTATTTTCTTGAGTCAGTCCAAATATGCCCTTGAATTGTTACACAAATTTGGAATGCAAACCTGTGACACCTATGCCACACCAATGGCTCATACCAAGAAGCTAGACGCTTTACATGGGAAATTGGTGGACCCTACAAAATACCGTAGTATTATTGGGTCTCTCATGTATCTAACAGCTAGCGATATTGTCTTTGCCGTATATCTTTGCTCCCATTATCAGTCGCGACCAACTGAAACCCACCTCTTTGAGGCTAAAAGAATCCTCCGATACATCAAGGGAACCATTAATTTGGGAATCTAGTATCCGAAGGATTCTGGTTTTGAACTAATCGCTTTTTCGTGACGCACCATGCAGGATGCTAAGACTCACGGAAAAGTACTTCAGGAGCTTTACAATTTCTTGGTGACAAACTGGTGTCATGGCAATCGAAGAAGCAGGATTGTACATCGCTGTCCTCAACCGAAGCAGAATATGTAGCCATGTCGGCGTGTTGTGCTCAAGTCATTTGGATGAGAACACAACTCAAAGACTATGGTTACGTATTTGACATAATCCCGATGTACTGCGACAATCGAAGTGCTATTGCAATCTCGTGCAACTCTGTTCAACACTCAAAGTTAAAGCACATCGATCTTCGATATCATTCCATCAAGGACCACATGGAACAGGGTACTGTTGAATTATATTTTGTGGGTACAGAATACCAATTGGCAGATCTACTCACCAAAGCCTTGTCTCCTGCTAGGTTTAATGAGTTGGTCCACCGGATTGGTATGAGGTGTTTGACTCAAGAGGAATTGGATGAACTCCTAAAACAGTCTTAAAAACCTGTCAAACACCAAAATCTCTTTTGTAAATAGTTTTTCAAAAACAAAATACAAAAATATAAAATATGTCAAAACAACAAAAATATTCTTCTATCTATTTTTTCTTTCAACATTGCAAGTACATTTCTTCCGTCAACACTATAATCTTTCAAAATTCAGTATTTTTCCGATCAAGTGTTGAGGAGGAGAAAATAAACACTTAACTGTTTCAAAACATCCGTGTACTTGCATGTTATCATATTCTGGTTATTTCTTTCATCAATGGTGGTCACATTTCTGGTTCACTGACACTCCTCGGACTAAAATTTGTAACCTTTCATTATTTTCTTAAGTCGAGGGGGAGTGTCGTCAAGTTTCTATCTTAAAATCTTTCATTTGGTAACCAAAATGGAAGTTAAATGGCTTTGGATGAAAATGGAAAAGGTGGAGGGACCAAAACTGTCAAAAGGTTAAACTCTTTTTTAATAAAAACACCTCACCTAACTTTTCACTTCACATTTATTATCATTATCTAAATCATCCTACGCTCAAAATTCGATCTTCATTTCCGTGTATTGGATCATCATTTTGTAAGTGGTTTAACAATCTTTACATGTTTTTAAACAAGGATTTTGAGTTTCACTCAAATCCAACGGTCAAATGATTAGATTGAGTGTGATTCGTGTTCTACGCGTAAGCTATGAACACAAATCACTCATTTGTGTGTTTAAGGTTAAAAGGATAGTGTCAAAACGCTTCTATAACGTCAATGACATCTTTTTCATCATCAAAACTCGCCCAGAATCACGAATTGGATGATTTTTGAAATTAGGGTTTATGCGTGGATTTGGGTATTTTCAAATGTGAATGTTTTTGGTCAAAATAATTGTTGTGTGATGTTGATATCATGATGAATTGATGATATCCAGGCCTTAAAACAACCCAGAAACTCTAATTGATTGAAAATTAGAGATTAGGGTTTAATGTTCTTCGCTTTTGGGTACTTATGATTCATTGGGAGTTTGATGTTAAAACTTGGTTATTACACTCACATGACAACTATAAACCAACATAATAACTTTGGTGCAAATCCTATGGCTAGATTTCATATGCGTAATTCATGAAGTTTAGGGTTTAAGTTCTACGCGTATGGTTTTCTACGCATAAACTGCTTGATGAATATACATGGCATGATCTGTTATAAGATGAATGTAAGTGTCAAAATTGATGAGATGATGATTTTATTTCAGGCTTGCTACGCGTAAAACTCAGAATCAAGGTCATTGAAATTCTACGCATAAGGTTCTACAAAGGGACTACGCGTATCCTGTGAAGGATATGTGTAAACAGTGACCTCTACGCATAAGGTCTACTCTTACGAGTAAGCCTTACGCGTAAGGTTTTATATACGCCTACGCGTAAGCTCTACGCATAAGGATACTATGTTCCTACGCGTAACATTTCTTACGCGTAAGTCAGATTCCTACGCATAAGCTTGTGTCTACGCATATAACCCCTGTTTACGCATAAGCTACCATTTCTACGCATAATCCTTGATCAAACCTTCGTTATGAATTGTTACGCGTGAAAACTTGTAAATAAATAAATCATAACGTCACGAAACCAATAATGTCAATAATAAGCTTAATCGTTCAATATGTTGTGTTAAATAAGTGATAACATAAACTTTAAAACTTAAAGTTAACTAACGCACGAAACTTTTCACGTCGTCATTAGACTATTAGACAAACAAGTGACTTTGGACTCATAACAACCATTGACATTATACGTTCAATAATTAGACAATAAAACCTTCTGTTGACTAACATTATGTCTTTCGATATGTTGGTTCTTTTGGCTAATGTTATTTCAGATCACGACATGGCTGCTCAAATGAATGTGGATGCACCTGAGGTTCTTACAATTGCCGATATCTTCCCTAATGGCTATCCAAGAAAGATTGGAAAGAACAATCTAAGAGTTGATTTTGAAACCCTCACATGCTCAGAGTCTTCCTGCTTGATTGCTGTGGATGTTCTTAAGAATCATCCCTACCAGAACATGCTCTCACACTCGCTATCGTTCCAGAGATCTACATTCAACAATTCTGGAATTCAATGCAAAGGAACAAAGGTCAAAGTGTGGTGACAGGACGCCAATCACAAACAAATCACCATCACACATGCAGATCTACGGGCGTTCTTCTAATTCCCGACATCGAACCAACCGACTTCTATGCCACACCTATCAAGAGACAGCTGAAATTTTGATTGATATTGGCTATGATGAAGCTTCAGGAATAATTACTAAGCACTCTCATGTGGAGCTTAAGTACATTCCTCAACCGTGGAGAACCCTCTACATCATCATTATCAAAGCTGTCTCTGGTCGTGATAGTGGTTATGAGCATCCCAAGCTCATGGAACTACAAATCTTTTGGTCATTAATCAACAAAAAGGACATCGAAGTCGAAGCTCTGATATGGGAAGACATGATGTCGTTTCTCAAAAAGCTTAGCTCAAAGATTCCCTATGTCAGATACACAAAACTGTTGATCCTGAGAGCACTTGGACTTCATCTTGATATTCCCAAGAGGCTCAATGACCCCGACAATCACGATATGTTGACTGAGCCTACCCTATCACGTAATCAAGGAATCGCCAACAAAGAAACAGGGTGTTACCTGATCACCTTCTGACTAATGAAATCAAAAAGCTCGAGACATACAAAAGGTATCTGGTAGCAGTAAGAGAAGGCAAAGTTGGTCATCTCGATGAGAAGTCTTCTGGTACACCTATAAGGAAAACCGTAAGAGGAAGTGGAGGAAGTGCTGCAAGCACGAGAGTCGAGGATGTTCCCGTGAGGAATCCTCCAAGAAAGAGGACAGTTTCCGCCAAGGAAGCTGTTCCTATTCCCGTATCTAAGCCTGAACCGCAAAGAAAGCTAACGGACGAGGACTCGAGGATACTGCGATCGATGAAGAGATTTTTACTCAAACTGCTACAAAAGAAACCCCAACAGTACCTAAACCTCCCAGTCCTCCAGCTGACCAAGGAAAAGGGAATACTCCAGTACTTGTGCCTTATGAAGAAAGCTCAAGCTCAGATGAAGAGCAACTGGATAAATCATACAGGAAGAAGTTCAAATTCGTTAGACTTCAACACGTTGCACAACAATTTGCTCAAGAACAAATGGGTGGCCCCGGAGGGTCGAGTGGTGGAGCTCAACCTTCACCAGGTCCTAATGCGGTTAATCAACCCGATAAGGGATCTGGTGCCACCACTTTGGTACAACAACAAACACGTGTGGAGGACACTCTTGAGTATGACTTTGAAGGACCAGAAAAGGAAAAGACTGAAAAGACTTTTGGTGATGAAACAAAGACAGATGAACAAGCTAAGTCTGGAAATGAAGAAGATGTTGAGTATGATAAGTTTCTTCTAGATAGTCCTGCACGGTCAAAGGAAGAAACTTATGAGCCAGCAAAGGACCCGGAGTCTCCTCACATCTCATCATCATCGGATTCATCTTCTCACTCTTCACCACCACCATCAAAAAGATCAACCAAATCATCATCCAAATCAGTGAAAAAGCCAACTCCATCTTGGATCTCTCAATCTAAGAATCGAATCGTTAAAGCTGTCAAACGAGTCAGAAAGAAAGATATTCTCTATAGAAAGTTGAATTTCCTCGCTGATCAGATAATGTATCTTCATGATGAAAATGACAAGATAAAAGTTGAAAGGGAGTATGTACAGAAGCTTATGAAGGATGATCTTCAAGGAAGCATGGACGAGATGATCAAAGGATACTCTCATTTATGGAGGTCGTTCCGAAATTGACAAAGGAGATGTATACCAGACAACTTTATCCGAATCTCTTACACCTAGCCAAGCAAGCCATGAAATCAACTCCAATGAATTTGAGCATCAATCCAGTTGAATCCACAATCTTTTCAGATGATGAATTGGTGAACCGGCTAGTCGCTCAAATGTCAAAACGCTCTGCAACGTTTGCCTCACATGAAGCTAAACTGTTTGAAGCTCTACTGGAATACCAACTCAGGTCCGCATTCCGAGAAGAAGCTGTAAGGCCCAAACGTTCAAGAGACGATGAAGACAAAGATCAAGATAAGGATAAGGAGCCTAAACGCACAAAGAAGTCTGGTGAATCATCTTCCATTCAGTACTCGATGCAACCTCCACCCCAAAGGACTCCAGCCCAACAAAGATCCCCTCCTCGTTCTTCTACCAAAACCTCGTTTCTTGACCCACCACCCCACTCGAAAACCGCGATCACTTTGAATATACGGGTGGTGACGATGAGGAATACCATGAGCCCCAACAACAACCCGCTCTCCGACAAAGTACGAAACCGAAACCTCATCTAGGCCTAAGAAACAAGAAGAAGGCCCAAGGCGACGCCCTATCATGGCTAGATGAAGATAACATAGAGGAATTTGAATGGTTTTCTACACTTGTTAATTCCACTCCCTACCTGGAAGGTCAAGATCCGGTAGACGGTAATACATTGGAGCATGCAAAGATATTGCAAGAAAAATTCCGAGTATAGAAGATGACGAAATCTGAGTTGCGGCGAATCAAGAATGAAGCTTTTCAACTGTTAAAAGATAGCTCAGAAAGTGCTATCGAGGTCGAATATCACCTTGAAAACATTGCTCGAGCTATGTCTAATAACATGGATTGGCTCAACCCAGAAGCAAACATCGACTTTACTAAGCGGGACAATCCTCCATATTACACCGACTGGTCTAAACCACTACCAACAATCGGCCAACCAAATGAGCGTAGAATTCCATTCCGATATTTCTTCAACAAAGACTTGGAATTTCTTCTACATGGTGGCGATGGTTCAAGGAAATACGCTACATCTTTGACACTTCCATTCCCGGCAGCAATTTACTCCAACTGCATAGCCATCGAGGAAAGATCTAACCACTTGTTCTCCAACCAAGTGGAAGAGTACAACCGAGATGCAATGTATGGGATTCACCATTGGCCGGAACGCCAAGAATCTACTACGAAGCTGCAGTGTTGAAATCTCAACATGAAGCGTTCAGTCCTAAAAGTATCGTTGCCATCAAACACGTTGATCTTTCGTCCAAATGGGACTACACTTTTCTCAAGAAGATTGTAGTCAAAAGGCAAGACGAAAGGGATTATGCATTCTCTGAAGTTGACTTTGAGAATTTTTCTATCAATGACATTGAAGACATGTACCTTGCCAAAGTACAGGGTCGCATGAGACAATTCTCAACTGAAGTACAACGTGAATTCATCAAGTCATTGCTCATCTTCATCAGACGCATAGTCATCAAAGAACGTGTAGAAGATCTCCAGCTTGCAGTTGAATCTTATCAAACCCGTATCAACCCCACTCTACCGCAGCTTGATCTTCCCGACATCAACCAGCTCTCCCAATATACGCTCATCAGCAAACCATTCGGCGTCGTTTACCGCAGTGAACTTCAAAGAAATTGTTTAATGGCGTGTAGAGATCTTCACAAGTTTGGGGATCACACTTTGAAGATGATTAGGGACGGATTGGCTTATCGGTTGAAGGATATACATCAGAAGATTGGGTCTCCTAAGCGATGGAATTCTCAGGATCGAAGGGATGTGAAGAGGATCATCACGATGATTGATGAACGGTTGTATCGAAGGGATCAGCCCAAGATTGGAAAGCTATGTTGGAGGTCGACCCAGGATTAACATCACCGGCTTTCAATGCCCGATTCACACTCCTGGCAACATCTCTGGACTACCTGGTACCCCTTGAACTGCTTCTTTCATTATAAATTTGGATGTATGATTTATTATGTCTATGGCTTGTGCACAAATTACAGTGTACAACCCGCTCTTGTAAATAAAGGACCCTGTGGTACGCTGATGCCACAATCCTTATAAAAGGAGCGAAAACTTCTTACTTTTGAGTAAAACCTATCAAATCTTTCACTTTTCAAGGTTTTGCTCAAAAGAACAAGTACTTCCCCTTATGATTTTTCAAAACCTCAACCGTTTATATCACTTGTTGAGGGGGAGTATTTGACAAAAAATCCTTGTTCACAAATTGTTCTCAGTGGTCATCTTCCCACAAAACTCTAAATGGTCATATTTATTCTCAACATTTTTTCAAAAATAACATTTATATGCCATTTTTGAGGGGGAGAAAAAATACGTGATAAGAAATATGTTGTTTTACTATATGAACTCTCGTGTGAAAAGACTTTAACCCATGAATTGACGACATCTTAACTGTTAGTAACTTGAAAAGACTTGTCCGGGACGGGTAATAATTTCAAGCTAGTTCGCTAGTGATGTAAACGTGTCTCGCAAAGGACTTGTCCGAGTAGAATGTACCATTCGAGAAACTCTTGATAGACATGAACTTTGACGGGTTTGACAATCTTTCGGGGTTGTCCACACCTTCAAGATAGTTATTAGAGCTAGTTGTCACCTAAAAGCTGACAATGTATCTCTTTAACTATACAACGTAATCGTGTCTCGCAAGGGATTGTCTATCTTGAGTCGATCAACTCAAAAGTGCGCGCTCTTTCCTCATTGTGCAGATTTCTGTCAAAACTCTTAAGCACATGTGGAGGGGGAGTATTTCTGCTAAAAGATAAAACTCTCACAGTGGTTCAAACATGTTTTCATTTACAAACCCTTTGAGAGATTTTCTTGAAAATGGTTTTATGGCAATGGAGTTATAAGGAGATTAAGGTTAGGAATAACCGTCCTATGATCCGCCAGAGCCGGAGGGATCTACCCAAGGACACTACCAATAGTTAGTATTAGAAGTCCTTAGGTTTGATTACAAAAAGGAGAAATGAGAATCGGAGAAAGAAGGAGTTGAAGAATTAAAAAGAAGTGCAAAGAAAAGGGTGAAAAGAAATATCCCTCCAGATTATTCAACTTAGGGCAGACACCGGGTTCAATTCATATGCTACTGGTTGTCACTTGATGACACCGGTATTGAAGATCAAAAGTCGTCATGGACCCAGTGACGCATGCACTAAACCTTCTTAGCCACTCAAGTTTCTTTCAACAGAAACTTGTTTCATTCTCACAGGGAACCCTACGTAAACTATCAGCTTTCTCTTAGAGATTACTGGTATTGAAGAAGGAGACCCTCTCCCTAGTCTCCGCTCAGGAAAACCAAAACGCACTATTGAGTCTAGAGCCACGAGATTCATCAAAAGATCTCTTAGGTACACTTGACATTCCATCACTTGTTGTTCAACAATAAGAACATCAGTGGTACGTTATCGAGTCCTTCACAGATCTTAGCAATCTGTCGAGAACATTTATGATAGGTTCACAATTGTGATCCTCAGTGATTGAATGGAAACTCCTGCCAGGGTCAACATCAAACAGCCCGGACAGCAGGTCGCTTTGGTAACTCCCCGTGGATTACGCTTAGTGGTCTCAAACGGTCTACAGTCGTGAGGTGATGCTTCAGTATACCTCAGCGACTCATCTGAACCGTAGATGTACTTCGGTACATCGTGTTATCCCACTTGTGGGACTCCGGTTCAGGAACGGCCTTTGTGAGAATTAGAGTTGTGTTTTCACACTATGCTGTTAACACTCTCGAAGTTCAAACTTGTAAGTGCCGGAATCCGCTTATTACTAACCGTTTAATGTTTTCTTCTTATGGAAGCTCTGGAGCGGAATGATCGTGCAGATTCTTCACATGCTCATGCCAACATCATCACTAATGGAAGTTCTATCTAAAAGCAACACAAAAGTCGGAATGATTCTTCGTCAAACCAAAGAATCTACAAAGTTAAAGACTTAAAGAACTTCATCAGATCTGAAATCCAACGCCAAAGAGCGTATGAGCGTGTTGAAGAATGATGTGGAGACACTGTAGCGATGAAGCGGACTGAGGCAAATTTGATGCAGACAACAACAACATACTATCACAACCATCACAAAGAACAATGATCAAAGAACAAAGACAAAGATGATGTCAAAGCAGAACTGTTCAAAGAAGACAATTTCTCTACACTGGAAAGATTGTCCGAATCAAGGCAAATCTTCTCACAAGAAAGAAGAATGTCAGAAGACGTCAAAGCTACTATTACATCAACGCCTTCACCGTTTATAGTTTTTCATCACCAACACTTAGGGGGAGATTGTTGGAATCACTCCTAAACCTTAATCAAGTGTTAGTGATTCACATGTAATAGTTAGCTTAATTATGGCCTTTATGTTTGTTTTTAGCCTTAGGCTTATGTAGAAGGCCCATAAGCCTAGGCCTAGCTCAATAAGGAAAAGGATGGGAACTAGGAGTGTTGCCCTAGCTTCCCTCCTATAAATACATTGTAATAACCCTCACTTGAGGGTTGGTTGTTCAATTTATCTCTTTCACATATCTCTACGCATAACTGTTTCATTATATCGTGTGTGTGTGTTTGGTATATTGTTCAATTGCCTTTATCTCTTTCCATTAAGCTTGTGTTGTAAATCTAGTGACCTAACAGAAGTAGATGAAGTAGGCGATGACTATTTCAATAAGTTTCCAACGGAAGAGGAACTCTCTCGCCACCCACACTTAGTGCGCGACCTCCGTCACATGTATGTTAGGAAAAGCCCTAGGATCAAGTTTGGGAACCCTTGGAATCTCAACATACCATGTTGCATAGGACATCTATTATTGGCAAAGGTCTACATTGACCGCAAGTCCCCAATAAACATCATGACTAGCACGTACTATAATTGGGTGATGAAGAAGCCTATCCCAACTAGGCAAGATCCCGATAATCCTAGAGTTAGATGTAATTTCCTTGGTAGAGTTAGGGGATTGCCCATCTATGTAGGTAGTTTCACGTATCCTACGGATTTCATAATTGTGGATGATATTAGTACGACCATTGATCCTAGCTTGTCCCACGTTATTCTAGGAAAGCCTTTCATAGAGAACATCGGGATGACTTACGATCCGTCGTTAGGGATAGTGAGATTCAAGGATGAGACCGATGACATAGCTTACCAAATACTATAGGAATGAGGAGGATAAGGAGAAGGGAGTTGATTATGTGATGGATAAAATTTTGGGTTCTATAAGGATTGGTTGAAACTAGTACCAAAACATAAAACCGATTGGGGAGAAGATGACTTCTTAGAAAGGTGCATAATAGGGCACTACTATAACATGGAAAACCCCAATAGAGACCATCATGAGGAAGAAGGTGACGGTAATAAAGACACGTAGGGGCACGACTTCGAGTCTAGCTACAAGACTCATAAATAAAGAAAAGCACTTCGTGGGAGGCAACACATGCTTAATTGTTTGCTTGTTTGTGTGTCACATCTTTTCATTAGTTGTTTATTCTCATGTTTGAATTTGTGAAAATGCTTTATTTTGTCTTTAACCTCATCTTAATTACATATAAAGGTATTTTACAAAAAGGATAAGTGTAGGGAAGATTACACACGTTTTCAAAAGAATGTGAACATGAGAATTGTATTGAAAAAGATATATATGTGTGTTTGTTAGAGTCAAATGCTTGTATCGAGTCATAATGGATATTTTGCAGGAATTTTTTCCAGATTCTAAAGATGTAATTTTTCCAGAAATTTTCCAGAAAAACGCAGCAGACCAGTTTCTGTCAGGATAACCCGACGGCATCAGGATTGCAACCTGACGTCGTCAGGAGGAGCAGAAACAACTTATTTAACTTTCTCTCATTTTCTGTGCTACTTACAAATTTTTTGGAATTTCTCAGGTCTTAATTTTACAGAAAACCTGTAAACATCCATTCCACAAGCATTATATCCTAGTATAGTTGAGTCATATATAGTTTTACCACCGATTTTACGCAAAGGTTTCGTCTGTTTTCTTAAAGTGTGCAGGTTTTATTTATCAAGAAGAAGATACATAAGATTGGATGAAGCTTTTCACGCATACATTCTTCTTGGAGAAGAATTTAACCACTACTTCATACGGATCCTACCGAGCTAATCAGGGGAGTATTAGTTTCTTTCACTTTTAATTACCTTCCATTATCATAACTTTGATACTTTCGGGGAACATTGGGGACAATGTTCAGTTTAAGTGTAGGGAGGGAGAATAAAACGGGAACTTTGAAACTATGCTTATCCTTGACTATTTTTCTTGTCCTATTTCATTTGTGTAATAAGCTATGAGAAATATCGGTTAGGGTAATTTTGGCACCAAATTTAAATTTTTTCATGACATGTAGGAGTGGGCCATTAGTCTTAATAAAGCGTCTCATGGATAGGAAGTTATATGACTAGCACAAAACCCTTTACCACTCAAATTCCACCCCAAAAATGTGAGGTTCGCCCCTAGATTAGTAGGAATTAAAGCGTCTTATGGATAGGAAGTTATATGACTAGCACAAAACCCTTTACCACTCAAATTTCACCCCAAAAATATGAGGTTCGCCCCTAGATTTGTAAGAATTAAAGCATTCATCTTTAATGCTTCGAGAGTGTACCGGTAGTATAATAGATTCTAGAGCTTGTTTTGTGATACATCCCAAGATCGCTAATGAGACTACACTTGTGTAGTTAGGAATAACTAAATGATAAGAGGCATTAGGATAACCCTTGTTTGATACCCGTATTATAATTACTTCTTCCACATCGGTTGAGTAATTCCCCCACACCCTTACGTTGTACTCATCTTTAGTACACGATACCCCTAGTTAACCCCTCAGAGCCTATCCTTTTCGCGGTTCTTGTGATGTTTCGGTTTTCCGAAATATCAATAAAGAGCATTGTTTACAATCCACCCCCAAATGTACACCAAATTCGCATTAGCCTACCTTGTATGCACTCACTTTTAGTGCATTATTGTTATCATACTAAACCCTTAGTATTAGGATTTAGAAAATCCGGTAGTTAAAGAGTCAGTCACCTCAAATATATGTAATTGTTAGAAAGCTCGTAGTCGTAGTCATTTAGTGTTAGTAAGTAGTTTGTTAAGTAACACCGTGGAGGACGGACGGGTCTTTACCCACTGTATGCCTAATCCACAGCCAGAAGGAGGGTGTCTAAGCTTGTAACTCTAAATACCCTTTGCCTAGCAAGGCAAAGGGTTGGAGCTTTCAATATCATTTTTCTTTGTCTCACTAAGTTCCCAAATCTCTTCCACTTTCTCTCTCTAGAACTTATTCCATACGTCCCATATACTTGATTTGTTATGTGTTTATGAAAACCAATATCTTACATTTGGTATCAGAGCCATGGTTTAATCACTCATCTTTCATGTTCTTGGATTTCTAGTGGTTTTCATAAGGTTTTTGGGTTTGAATGAGTTTAGAGTAGTTAGCGTCATTTGGATCATTTCGTGTGTTAATGTTTGGATTTTGATAATACTTTTGTGTTTTGAATCATTATAAGTGTTTAGGTTTTAATTTGGAAGGCTTGAATCATCGTGGTTGGGTTGTTTTTGGATTGAAAAGTGGTGTTTTTGAATATTTCTTTGATGCGATTTGAGTCACGTTAAGATATTCTTCTATGCGATTTGTCCCTTTTTGGATCGTTTTTTGAAGCGATTTGTCCTTATAACCTATGCGATTTGTCCCTCTTGTGAATGCTTATTGAAGCGATTTATCACGTATTGTATGCGATTTGTCTATTGAGACAAAACGACAAGAAAGGACAAAGTAGTGGAAGTAGTGGGTGTACTTGTGTACTATGCGATTTGTCTAGGGTGCGATTTGTCCAGGGTGCGATTTGTCTGAACTGCGATTCGTCTGGGGTGCGATTTGTCAGGGGTGTGATTTGTCTAGGGTGCGATTTGTCTAGGGTGCGATTTGTCAAGTGTGCGATTTGTATATTGAGACTTGTCGTTTCTTCGTGTTACGTTTTACGGTTTTCTCTTGATTTAGTAAAATCCCGTGAAAGAATATATTTTCCGGTTTAATCAAAGGGTAGTAAAATCCCGTGGAATCTGTAATCATGTCTACAATCACTTCTTCCGTTGCTGATGACGTTCAAGCTGCAGGATCTGATACTCATCCTCCCATGCTGGATAGAACTGATTATGACTATTGGGCTCAAAGAATCAGACTGTATTGCTTAGGAAAGGAAAATGGGGGTAACATACTTAAGTCAATTGATGAAGGACTATATCAAATTGAGACTACTAGGGACATCCTCGAAACTGCTGCTAATGGTTCAGTTGTATTGGGATTGGACAGACCAAAGATGTATGATGAGCTTGATGATAAGGAGAAAAAGAGATACGATGCAGATATCAGAGCTCAAACATCATACTTCAAGGTTTACCTAAGGATATCTACAAGCTGATCAATTACAACACTGAAGCTAAGGCAGTATGGGATAATGTTAAGATGCTTCTCTCTGGTTCAGAAATAACAAAAGAAGACAGGGAGTCTCAGCTTTATGATGACTTTGAGAATTTTAAAATGAAACCAGGGGAAAGTGTTACTGAATATTATGTAAGATTCCACAAGCTTGTGAATGATATGAGGAACATCAAAATGACAATGCCAAATATCCAGCTCAATTCAAAGTTTGTGAACAACATGAATCCCGAATGGCACAAATTTGTCACTGCAGTCAAACTAAACAAAGGTTTGAGGAACATCAATTATGAGCAATTGTATGCTTATTTGCTCCAAAATGAGAAGCTTGCTGCATTTGAACGAATGATCATGGAAAAGTTTAGCAACAATGCTGGAAATGCAAGCTCTTCAAATGATTCTACTGCATTCTACACTAATGTGGGAATTACTACCAAAGCATCACAAGTCATACCTACTGGAGATAGAAATTACAAACTCATTCCGGATCCAAGGTTTAAGCCGTCAGAGTCAGACACATTCATGGAACACCTTGTCAATCAACTGGCTCTTATGGTCAAGCAAAACTTGAACTTCACCCCTCACACCAACAATCATCTTAGAACTGCTTCTAACCTTCACAATCATGCTACGGTTAAAGACGGAAGGGTAGTTGTGCAAAATGTGCAGGGAAGACAGAATGCGTATCTTCCACATAATGAGCAAGGAAATGTTGGAGTTGGTTCTGGTTATGGGATTGCTGGCATAGGTGGAGGATATGTGGGTAATTAGAATCGTGGAAGGAACATGGCCCAGGGTCAAGGAAAGCCATTCAAATGCTTCAACTGTGGTGGGGAAGGACACATAGCAAGGAACTGCACTCTTCCAAAACAACCACAAAATGCAGAGTACTTTAGGGACAAAATGCTACTGGTACAAGCTCAAGACAGTGGAGCTGTGTTGAATGAGGAAGAATTGCTATTCCTTGCTGAGGGAAATGCCAAAACTTATGATGCTGATGTGGATGAACAGCCAGTGCAGGGTATGGGTCAGAACAATCCCAATGCATTTCAAGTAGCAGACTGTGATGCATTTGACTCTGATGTCGACGATGAACCAATTGCCCAGACCATCTTCATGGATAGCATTTCACCAATGGTCTCTCCAAAGGTCTCTTCACCACAACAGGCCAGTCTATAACAACTCGTAAAATTTCGGATTATTATAATAATATTTACCACGTCAGAAAATTTAAATCAATTATTTTCTGACAGAATGCCAATATCAAAAATTTAAAACCGAGAGGTCATCTCGTTTCCTTAGAAATAAGACACCGCTTGTCCACTAATAATCTGTATAATAAACGTGAAATTCATTATTATCCCGGTTAAAATTTAAGCATACATAAGCTTAATCTAATAGTTATTCCGCATACTACAGCGCAGTAGCATACAAAACCAAAAATAAAAACTGAGATAAGAGAAAAATACACCTTTTACCATTCACTGATAATTTACGAAAGAAAACGAGAGGGTATCTCGTGAATTTAGAAAATCAAGGCACCGCACGCAGACCGACACCAAATTAATAACGGCAAACAGTTATAATCAAATTTCAACATAACAAGAATGTCATATTATTACGTTTAAGAAATCGTTTCCAAAAATAAAATTTTTATATTCTTCGGGTACCGGGAAGGTACGTTTGCTCGAGGATTCGACAAAACACGGGGTACAAAGTATACTGTATTAATAAATAAAAGGATAAGAAACAATAATACTACACCCTATAACCTCCCCACTCTAATATTTATCTGATCAATCTCTTTCACTAGCCTTGATATCATCGCCTACTCCTTCCTCCTCTTACCATCCCTTCGTTTGTTTCCAATCCACCACACCCAAAAGCAGCTGTCCCTTTTTCCTTTCTTGTACCTCTACTCCACGCCGCCTATAATAGTCAAAGGTAAAATGATAAATCACTATCAATGTTTTGTTTCTATCTCTTCTCTTCCCAATGCAAGTTCCCAAGGTCTCCTAGAAGGCCACCAAGGGAGAAAGACCTTGCTCCAAAAAGGGATATCACGTGAATAAAAGCAAGAAAGAAATGGACTAACCTACTCTTACCCACTCCTTTTTATTCATCCTCGACTCACAAGGAAGCATCAGGAGGTCAATTGCAATCTACTGTCAAAAAGTAAAATCTCTAAAGGGTTGGTTAAAGCGTTGGGTTAAATCGGTTCATGCTCGGATTTGGAATGGAATACCTTGTAGTAGGAGTTCATTGCTCCTTTTGATCTTCTCCTATCAACATCACACTTCATGGAAAAGGTTTTCCTTGATTCTTCTTGTATTCCTTTTTGTAACCTGTAAATAATTTGGATGATTTTTGTTTTTTTGAAAAGGGTTCGATTATTGTAAATCGATAATATAAACTAATTCAGGAAACTTTGTTGTTGTTGTTGTGTGGCAAAAGTGGTAATTATGACTAAAGGACTAAGATGGGTTTTGATTGAAAACACTCACAAATGGAAATTTGGTATTAACCTAATTAAGTGCACTTGTTAGCTTTTGCTTGTTTATTGGATCAATCTCATCATTCGACTAAGAAGAAACCCACACCATGGGTGTTTGTTGTTGTGTGAATCGCACCTTCACTGAAACCCCAGGGTTGGGTCACTCACTCGGGTCGGGTCGTACCCGATTGATAGGAGTCAAAGCTTAGTCTTGACCTTTTATACTCGCTCGATAGTTATGTGGTAGTATGGTCAACTCACTCGAATCATAACTAGGGTGCGTTTGGTTCCTGTAGGTCGAATTACAGTTGGCTGGCACCAACAATAAGGTCACCATTGGTCCTAGCTTTAAGGCAATTTAAGTCGTGGTAGTTGTTGTGTTTGGAGTTTTTGACTTGTGCTCCTGAAATTCCTGTTATGGCTCATGAATCTGGCACTCTGCCGTCTCCCTCCTCCTCTCACATTCTCTTTGGTATGACGACCCTTAACACCATTTTGTTCTATAGCTTTCTAATTAAACCAGAGGATAGATCGATTTGTTGGTGTCATGGAATACAAAATGGGTCTTTAAAACAATGTTACCAATGAACTTGTGTGGTAAACAATATTTAAAAATGGATAAAACTTGTGTTTAGTTTTAAAGAAATTAATCTAGAATCAGATTTGAACAAATGCCTGTTGGTATAAGTTGGGAGTCAAAATTGTTAATAGCTTA
Source organism: Chrysanthemum makinoi (assembly GCA_910596185.1). NCBI lineage: Eukaryota > Viridiplantae > Streptophyta > Magnoliopsida > Asterales > Asteraceae > Chrysanthemum > Chrysanthemum makinoi. The sequence goes on along the minus strand of OU343217.1, from coordinate 158,480,883 downwards.
GTGTAGATCGAAAATTTATAAAACATGTGCGTGATGTTTTTGTCACAGGACCCGAGTTGTTGGAGGTTCATATCGAGTTATTCATCTTAAGATAAAATTTTGATCACACAGAATTATGAAAAAGAACTATACTCAGTACTACATCTTTCCTCTTTTTGCTAAGCACATAACTATAAAAGCCTACTAAAAATCTTAAAAATGTTTGGGCCTAAGTAAACTTAAAAATGATTTTGGGCTCGTGAGTGTTAAGACCGTCAACCAACAGCCCACAAAGCGAGTCCAAGCAGCCAAGTAAAAAGGGTTGCGCTCGGATGGCGTCCGGATCACAAGCTGGAGAATGTTCGGATTTTCTATCGATCATGGAGTTAACAATTGATATCCTTCTTGTTCCAACTTAAAATTTCCCGACATCATATTTTACTTAGCGCGACTTATATCTAAATTACGTAATGATAACCTACTTTGAAATCAAGATTTTTATAAAGACCCACAACCTTAAGTGTCCATATTAAAAGGTAAACTAAGTTAAAAACATGAGTGTAAACACTTGGGAAAGTATATACATTTGAAATAATAATTACATAATCTATTAACGTCTAAAATCATATGTAATAAATTCCGTACATCATCTTCCTGTTTCCATTAAATCGAAGACTCATTCGTCTTTGGCATCTTCCTATTCCCTACTTAAGCACTTCCAATAGCCAATACTTAAAATTATTGGAAAACTATTCCAAACTTAAATGCTGCCACACAAGCAACAACAACAACGAAAATATTGAAAAATTTATAAAGTTAGTTAAACTTTATCAAGTCTTAAACATAAAGACTAAATTGCCGTATTAATTAGGTTGCGTGTCGAAGCCGTGCACTATCACTCCTTGATTTAATTCCCATTAGACTTCATATTGCACATTGCGAAGGTGAGTTTCATAGCCCCTACTTTTACTTGTTTTATAACTGTTTTGGGGGAAGATACATGCTCATTTTTACTTAAATGATTTAATTACTAAAATTCTGCATTCTATGCATACTATGCCCTTTGATTGATATGTTTTAAGATACATCATACCTGGATGCTTTAAGGACCACACCAAAACCTTTGACCTAGAATATTACGCAGCTTAGCCTAAGACTTTAGATCCCAAATTGCCCTTTTCATGAACCGTCAATTCCCGCTAGGAAGCGCGAATGTTATAAATAGATCTATTGGGGGTGACTCCCCTGTTCGGTTGACCCCGCTTGGGTCAAGGCGAAACATATAGCATGTCGGGACCGAGTGTATTGGGATAAACACTCGCCATGGGATCCTTATTTGTATGATTTCTTTGTGCATACATAAATTGTCGTAGCTTCGGTTGCAAGAACTTAGTGCTAGCGTAATAGATTCAGTATATGACATTATATTCGTTGTAATGTACATATACCCTACTTATGGTCCACTAATGAAATCTCTTTTATGAAATCCTTTTATGAATTGAAACCATAAACTTTATGACATTATGCAAGACGTAATGATCATCAAAAACCAAATTTGAAACAGTGTACTGAAATCCCTTTTTAAATAAACCTATGAACTCACCAGCAGTGACCCTTTTAGCATGTATCTTCAGGTTTTGAGGTGATAGCTTATCTTTGGAGGCGCAAGGCAAAGACATGGCATGGTTATAGACGACTCTGATTTATGTATTGGGACCACCTTTTTATAATGGGCCATTTTCCACACTAATTAATAATGTAAACATTGTTTTTAAGAATGAATAAAAGTTTATTTATGAAAAACCAATTGTTCTATGCTTATGTTGTGATACCAATTTAGTAGCACCCCAATACTTGTATGCTTCCGCTGAGTCATTTATTTTGGGGGTGTTACAGATTGGCATCAGAGCCCAGGTTATAGAGAACTGGGTATATTTTAAAAACCTATACTATAACCACTTTTACAAAAACTTAACCCTATGACCGACACGTGCCTGCCTGCCAAGCTGATGCCTCACTTATGATCCTGTTGAGATTATACTTGATAAGATACATGTTTTATCACTGCTCACCTAGTTTCATTATAGGTTGCAATTATTTTTCCTATACGTATACTTACGTATCACAACACTACACCTTTCCCTCACATAAAGAGAATAATTGTTCTAATCCTTCAAGACAACCTTTAAAAGTATTGTGACATATTACTAGCATAACTAAGCTAAGTATTTCAAAAGTCATTGAACCTCGGGTGAATATAGACTGATCACCTATATTCAACCAGGGACAGTGGGACATAGCCTGATCACCTATGTTCGACTCAGAGGTGAATTTTGCAGTACTTAGGATAGTTATAATAGCCTTATGTCAAGTAAGAAAATGATAACATTTGATAAACATGTAACATTTCAATAGACCACACATTGACGGTTACACTAAAGCCACACATTGGCGTCACACTAATCCTTAATCATAAGCCACTCACCGGCATTCCTTAATCACAAGCCACTCACTGGCATTCCTTAAACACAAGCCACTCACTGGAATTCCCTGATCACAAGCCACTCACTGGCATACCCTAATCACAAGCCACCCACTGGAATCACCCTATTCCTTAGTCATAAGCCACTCACTGGCATCATACTACTTCTTAATCATAAACTTTATAATTCCATATCACAACCGGGTTATGTTATAGTCACTCCTACCCCACACCTTACACCCCATGGACAAATAAAACCATTCTAGGAGCAACCTTTCAATAGCACCTATGAGAAAATACAATAAACCTTTGGCAAAATCTAGAAAGGCATGATAAATGACCTATAATCCCACAGAAACTTGAAAACTTTACGCCTTACCTTGAGAATTAAATACCAAGAAGCTCCACCTACCTCTTAAGGATAACATCGCCTACCTTGTTACCCTCCTACAAACGAAATAAAAGAGTTGCCATACAAACTATTTCTGATTATCCCTCAAACCATTATAATCAAAATATTTCATGAATCACTTCGTAAACCATTCTACCAACCAAATTACCACCTTACCGTTACACCATAAAGTAAACTACAATTCCACCCATACCTTACCAAAATAAAGTATTCCTTAATACTTTGAAAAGTATTCCAGAACCACTCTGTTAATCACTTACTTTCTCGAAACAGGTTTTAAGTTAATACCTCATAAACAGAAAAGACCAATATTTTTCTTGGTAACTAAGCCTAACCTAGGGACGTATCCCACACCGCTGCCTAAAAACCATAGAAAACAATGAGGTTCACCAACCATTAAACCTCTAACCCTACCCAACTTAGACAACTAAACCCTACTCGTAGCTATGGGTAAATGTTATATCCCGCTACACATCCTTACTACAACAAAATTTTCAAATTGGAGGATTCATCTAAAAAAAAATCCGACAATATTATTTTCCAAATCCCTCATTAAAATGAGACAAAATGCTGAAACACTAAAAGTTTCGCAAAACTTCCTTATACATCCCATAACTAAGGACCGGTTTTACAATCTTTTAAAAATGTGTCATTTTTACATATTATCGATTTTGAAATCTTGTCTTAGTCAAACTTGTATAAACATTTAGTCGAAAGAGAAATTCGAAAACAAATGTTTCTTCATCCTTTAAAGAAGAAAACACACAAACCCATAGCGAACCTTAAGAATCAACCTATATACTTTAGAACCATTAAACACCAGAAATGGGTATGTTTTGATAAAACCATGAGAAATTAGAGGTGCCCACACTAACAAAATAATGAAACCTCATAACATCAAAATTTGAACTTTCACTCAATGAACCTATCCCAGAGCATCATGGCTCCTTAGATAGAGGATGTGTTGCTGGCATAACACCTAGGTACCCATACCCAAAGAGAAAACCCTATGACAACCTAGGAAAAGTCCAAAACTTGTTCCAAATACCATCACCTCATTCCCGACACCCTATCGGGTAACGTAAACTGAGATCCGGGACGGATCTCCTGTAAGGTGGGTAGACTATAACAACCCGTAAAATTTTGGATTATTATAATAATATTTACCACGTCAGAAAATTTAAATCAATTATTCTCTGACAGAATGCCAATATCAAAAATTTAAAACCAAGAGGTCATCTCGATTCCTTAGAAATAAGACACCGCTTGTCCACTAACTATCTGTATAATAAATGTGAAATTCATTATTATCCCGATTAAAATTTAAGCATACATAAGCTTAATCTAATAGTTATTCAGCATACTGCAGCGCAGTAGCATACAAAACTAAAAATAAAAACTGATATAAGAGAAAAATACACCTTTTACCATTCACTGATAATTTACGAAAGAAAACGAGAGGGTATCTCGTGAATTTAGAAAATCACGGCATCGCACGCAGACCGACACCAAATTAATAACGGCAAACAGTTATAATCAAATTTCAACATAACAAGAATGTCATATTATTACGTTTAAGAAATCGTTTCCGAAAATAAAATTTCTATATTCTTCAGGTACCGGGAAGGTACGTTTGCTCGAGGATTCGACAAAACACGGGGTACAAAGTATACTGTATTAATAAATAAAAGGATAAGAAACAATAATACTACACCCTATAACCTCCCCACTCTAATATTTATCAGATCAATCTCTTTCACTAGCCTTGATATCATCGCCTACCCCTTCCTCCTCTTACCCTCCCTTCGTTTGTTTCCAATCCACCACACCCAAAAGCAGCTGTCCCTTTTTCCTTTCTTGTACCTCTGCTCCACGCCGCCTACAATAGTCAAAGGTAAAATGATAAATCACTATCAATGTTTTGTTTCTATCCCTTCTCTTCCCAACGCAAGTTCCCAAGGTCTCTTAGAAGGCCACCAAGGGAGAAAGACCTTGCTCCAAAAAGGGATATCACGTGAATAAAAGCAAGAAAGCAATGGACTAACCTACTCTTACCCACTCCTTTTTATTCATCCTCGACTCACAAGGAAGCATCAGGAGGTCAATTGCAATCTACTCTCAAAAAGAAAAATCTCTAAAGGGTTGGTTAAAGCGTTGGGTTAAATCGGTTCATGCTCGGATTTGGAATGGAATACCTTGTAGTCGGAGTTCATTTCTCCTTTTGATCTTCTCCTATCAACATCACACTTCATGGAAAAGGTTTTCCTTGATTCTTCTTGTATTCCTTTTTGTAACCTGTAAATAATTTGGATGATTTTTGTTGTTTTGAAAAGGGTTCGATTATTGTAAATCGATAATATAAACGAATTCAGGAAACTTTGTTGTTGTTGTTGTGTGGCAAAAGTGGTAATTATGACTAAAGGACTAAGATGGGTTTTGATTGAAAACACTCACAAATGGAAATTTGGTATTAACCTAATTAAGTGCACTTGTTAGCTTTTGCTTGTTTATTGGCTCAATCTCATCATTCGACTAAGAAGAAACCCACACCATGGGTGTTTGTTGTTGTGTGAATCGCACCTTCACTGAAACCCCAGGGTTGGGTCACTCACTCGGGTCGGGTCGTACCCGATTGACAAGAGTCAAAGCTTAGTCTTGACCTTTTATACTCGCTCGATAGTTATGTGGTAGTATGGTCAACTCACTCGAATCATAACTAGGGTGCATTTGGTTCCTGTAGGTCGAATTACAGTTGGCTGGCACCAACAATAAGGTCACCATTGGTCCTAGATTTAAGGCAATTTAAGTCGTGGTAGTTGTTGTGTTTGGAGTTTTTGACTTGTGCTCCTGAAATTCCTGTTATGGCTCATGAATCTGGCCCTCTGCCGTCTTCCTCCTCCTCTCACATTCTCTTTGGTATGACGACCCTTAACACCATTTTGTTCTATAGCTTTCTAATTAAACCAGAGGATAGATCGATTTGTTGGTGTCATGGAATACAAAATGGGTCTTTAAAACAATGTTACCAATGAACTCGTGTGGTAAACAATAGTTAAAAATGGATAAAACTTGTGTTTAGTTTTAAAGAAATCAATCTAGAATCATATTTGAACAAATGCTTGGTGGTATAAGTTGGGAGTCAAAATTGTTAATAGCTTAGTGCAGATCGAAAATTTATAAAATATGTGCGTGATGTTTTTGTCACAGGACCCGAGTTGTTGGAGGTTCAAATCGAGTTATTCATCTTAAGACAAAATTTTGATCACACAGAATTATGAAAAAGAACTATACTCAGTACTACATCTTTCCTCTTTTTGCTAAGCACATAACTATAAAAGCCTACTAAAAATCTTAAAAATGTTTGGGCCTAAGTAAACTTAAAAATGATTTTGGGCTCGTGAGTGTTAAGACCGTCAACCAACAGCCCACAAAGCGAGTCCAAGCAGCCAAGTAAAAAGGGTTGCGCTCGGATGGCGTCCGGATCACAAGCTGGAGAATGTTCGGATTTTGTATCGATCATGGAGTTAACGATTGATATCCTTCTTGTTCCAACTTAAAATTTCCCGACATCATATTTTACTTAGCGCGACTTATATCTAAATTACGTAAAGATAACCTACTTTGAAATCAAGATTTTTATAAAGACCCACAACCTTAAGTGTCCATATTAAAAGGTAAACTAAGTTAAAAACATGAGTGTAAACTCATCTTAAAACTTTGATGTGTGTACACTTGGTAAAGTATATACCTTTGAAATAATAATTACATAATCTATTAACGTCTAAAATCATATGTAATAAATTCCGTACATCATCTTCCTGTTTCCATTAAATCGAAGACTCATTCGTCTTTGACATCTTCCTATTCCCTACTTAAGCACTTCCAAGAGCCAATACTTAAAATTATTGGAAAACTATTCCAAACTTAAATGCTGCCACACAAGCAACAACAACAACGAAAATATTGAAAAATTTATAAAGTTAGTTAAACTTTATCGAGTCTTAAACATAAAGACTAAATTGCCGTATTAATTAGGTTGTGTGTCGGAGCCGTGCACTATCACTCCTTGATTTAATTCCCATTAGACTTCATATTGCACATTGCCAAGGTGAGTTTCATAGCCCCTACTTTTACTTGTTTTATAACTGTTTTGGGGGAAGATACATGCTCATTTTTACTTAAATGATTTAATTACTAAAATTCTGCATTCTATGCATACTATGCCCTTTGATTGATATGTTTTAAGATACATCATACCTAGATGCTTTAAGGACCACACCAAAACCTTTGACCTAGAATATTACGCAGCTTAGCCTAAGACTTTAGATCCCAAATTGCCCTTTTCATGAACCGTCAATTCCTGCTGGGAAGCGCGAATGTTATAAATAGATCTATTGGGGGTGACTCCCCTATTCGGTTGACCCCGCTTGGGTCAAGGCGAAACATATAGCATGTCGGGACTGAGTGTATTGGGATAAACACTCGCCATGGGCTCCTTATTTGTATGATTTCTTTGTGCATACATAAACTGTCGTAGCTTCGGTTGCATGAACTTAGTGCTAGCATAATAGATTCAGTATATGACATTATATTCGTTGTAATGTTCATATACCCTACTTATGGTCCACTAATGAAATATCTTTTCTGAAATCCTTTTATGAATTGAAACCATAAACTTTATGACATTATGCAAGACGTAATCATCATCAAAAACCAAATTTGAAACAGTGTACTGAAATCCCTTTTTAAATAAACCTATGAACTCACCAGCGTAAGCTGACCCCTTTTAGCATGTATCTTCAGGTTTTGAGGTGATAGCTTATCTTTAGAGGCGCAAGGCAAAGGCATGGCATGGTTATAGACGACTCTGATTTATGTATTGGGACCACCTTTTTATAATGGGCCATTTTCCGCACTAATTAATAATGTAAACATTGTTTTTAAGAATGAATAAAAGTTTATTTATGAAAAACCAATTGTTCTATGCTTATGTTGTGATACCAATTTAGTAGCATCCCAATACTTGTATGCTTCTGCTGAGTCATTTGTTTTGGGGGTGTTACACAGTCCCTCCAAGGAATCGATCATATCAGAGGTATTAAAATTATACGATGAGATTGATAGGCAAAAGATTCACGAAAGAGTACAATCAACTGAAATCATTGAATCAAATATTGAAAATATGGGTAATAGCAATGTTGTCCCATATGATCAATATGTGAAACAAGATGAAGGTGAAATTGTATCAAGTGATGCATCTTCTTCAATCTATGATGACTATATCTTTGATGAATACACTGCATGTGCTCCTGATGATTCCATAGTCTCTGAACTAAATGCCTATAAAGAACAAGTTGCCATATATGAACAGCGTGCTAAGTTTGAACTGACTACCCATGAGCAGGAGATGGATAATCAAATACGTATAGTTATTAGAAAAAGTAACTTTGGGAAGAAATGTTAAAACAAGAGTTAAACTCCTTACAAGAAAAGCTCAATAAAATTGTCAAGCAAAAGCAAGAACTTCAAAAAAAATGTAAAAGAGCTTAAACAGGAGTTTACTGCTAAGGAATCAAAACTTTTAAATGACTTTCCAATCTAAAAACTTTGAAAAACAAACTTGAAAACAAACTGTACATACAAGGGAACACCATTCAGACTGCCCACATGATCACTAAGCATAGAGTCTTAAGCGATAAACATAGTATTCCCCATGTAGAGAAACCTAATCCCGAGTATGGAAAAGTAGCTAGAGCTGCTCAAAAGGTAGTCTATGATGGTAATGAGATTCTTAAGCCTAGGCAAACACCATCATGTATAGGAAGCACTGAAGAGGATAGAAAATTAGAAGATGCCTCTAGGGAGAAAATGGAAAAGAAGTTAAATGATTCTTGGTGTACAAAGCATAATATAAAGTTTAAACCCCATGATTACACTAAAGAAAACTGGATAGCCTTGAATATGTTTAAACCTCAAACTCAATTAACCCCTGAGCAAGTTTTCTGGAAGAAAGATTTGGATAAGCAAAAACTCGATAATCTTATTGAGAAGAATCCCCCTTGTAGGAAAATGCCTCCAGCCAGTGTGTATCCCCCAAATACACCTATGCATTTAGTGCCCAGAACCCTTTCGACTCAAAGCAAGACCTTAATCAGCCTATATGTAGTTTATCATTTATTTGTTGACTTTTTGAAAACATGTAAGAAGAGAATTACACCCACAGGGATTACTGAAGGGGAAAGGGGTTTTGAGCAAACTAAAGAGTGCTATTTAACTGAGGTCATGCCTTTCTTTAAACTACTGAAAGAACAATTTGAGAGTCTTCAAAAGGGCATTGATACAGAGATTAAAGAAATGAAAAAGGTGTTTAATGAAATGGAAATTGAGGTCAAAGATTATGAACGTGAGCTTAAAAGTAATGAAATTGAGAGGAAAAATTTGCATATCTTAAATGATAACTTGATTTCTAGATGTGTTGCTCAGGATGTGTTCTATACTGTTACAAATTATTCTATCACTGCTTCTCAATTTCATGAATTATCTGTAGCCCAATAACTATATGTCCTAATTTTGGTACTAAGAAATATAGAGTAGTTATGCCTTGCTCTATGCCCAAAGCCAAGCAAGTGTCCTTTGATGTGCCCCCTAGTACTTCAGATCCCAGTACTTCTAGACCAGGAATGCAGAAAGTAGTGAAACCAACTAATGTTCCCATCGTTCCCTCCACAGGAGTAATCAATGACACTAAGGCAAGCAGGTCAAAGCCTCCAGGTAATATAAAGCAAGATAGGACCTCGCAAGCTAAGAGTGATCAAAGGAAGGAAGTAGAAGACCATCCTAGGAACAATAAGTTTGAGTTTAATAAGACGAATCGTTTTGATTCTAGTATTAGCTATAAGCATACTGTAATTAATACGATTTGAAAAACATGTAATGAATGTTTGATGTTTGGTACTTATCATGAATGTGCTGTGAATGAAGTAAAATATGTTGCTAAGTCTTTAGTCGATACGGTTAGAATTGCTAAACAGGTTAAGGATGTCAGAAAACCAAGGTGGAAAAAGGTTAAAAACATTGGAAACCAATAGGAAGAAAATTTAGTAATGTAGGTTATCATTGGATACCTACTGGTCGTAAATTCAACCTTAATGAATTATGCCCTAAATTATCCAGATCAATTCCCATTAGGAAATGGATGCCTACTGGTAGAACTATAGCTTTAAGAAGTGAACACACTTTGAATAGATCTACGGTCACTATTAGTCCTACATCTACCTCTAATGATATCATTGATTCTGCTTCTGATGTGGGTGTTCCAATATCGTTTACTAACCAAATGGAACCCATTCTTGCATGGGGATCAAAATTATCCAGTCATCCATACTTGTCTGTGTTCAACTGCAGGTCATACAAATCGTTCTGTGGTATTTGGACTCAGGCTGTTCCAAGCATATGAGTGGAGATCGCTAGCGGCTCATGAACTTTGTGAGTAAATTCATCGGGACTGTTAGATTCAGGAACGACCACTTTAGGGCAATTATGGGTTATGGAGACTATGTTGTTGGTGACAGTGTAATTTCCAAGGTCTATTATGTTGAAGGTCTTGGTCATAATTTGTTCTCTGTTGGTTAATTTTGTGACTCTGATCTAGAAGTGGCCTTTAGAAAACATACTTGCTTCATTAGAGAACTTGATGGTGTTGAACTTTTAAAAGTAACCCATGGAACCAATCTGTACACCTTCTCCATCGAAGACATGATGAAGTCGTCTCCAATCTGCTTGTTGTCAAAGGCTTCAAAAACAAAGTCATGGTTATGGCATCGTCGTCTCAATCATTTGAACTTCGGAACCATAAATGATCTTTCTAGAAAGGACCTTGTAAGTGGTTTGCCCAGATTGGAATATGAGAAAGATCATCTTTGTTCAGCTTGCCAATTGGGAAAAAGCAAGAAATACGCCCATAAACCCAAACCTGCAAACTCAATTATGGAAGTTCTTCATACTCTTCATATGGATTTGTGCGGACCCATGAGAGTACAAACTATAAACGGGGAAGAAATATGTGCTAGTCATGGTTGATGACTACTCTCGGTTTACTTGGGCTAAGTTTTTAAGGTCAAAGGATGAAACTCCAGATATCATCATCAAACCTATCAAACAGCTGCAGGTTCGACTTAATAAAACATTCAGAATTATCCGAACAGACAATGAAAATGAATTTGTTAACAGAGAAGTAAGTCAGTTTTATGAAAGCATTAGAATCAGTCATCAAATAAGTGTTCCACGTACTCCTCAACAGAACGGTGTAGTTGAAAGACGAAATCAAACTCTTGTCGAATCTGCAAGGACTATGCTGATCTACTCAAAGGTTCCAATGTTTCTCTGGGATGAAGCCATTGCCACTGCTTGCTATACCCAAAACCGTTCCCTTATCCATACCACTCATGGAAAAACTCCATACGAACTAGTCCACAACCGAAAACCAGATCTTTCTTTCCCTCATGTATTCGGTGCTTTATGCTATCCAACGAATGATGGTCAAGATTTGGGAAAGTTATGAGCTAAGGCGGACATTGGAGTTTTTGTTGGTTACGCACCAAGCCGGAAGGGTTATCGAATCTACAATAAAAGAACCCGAGATATCATGGAAACTATTCACGTCACGTTCGATGAGATGTCTGAGCAAATGGATCCTGGAAAATCTAGTTCTGGACCCGTATCTCAACGTTCATTAAGTAGTCCCATTAGTTCTTCTCTTGTACATAATCCCTCACCTGCAGTTCCATATGTACCTCCTTCTGAAGAATATTTGAAGAAACTGTTTGATCCGATGTTTGATGAATACTATGAACCTCTTGTCAATGATCAATCTACACCAACAACAGTGGCGGCTCCTAATCCAGTCAACACAGAAAATCCTTCAGTTTCTGTGTCACTAACTCAAGAAGCGCCTGCTGCAGATCACTCATCATCATCCTCAAATCCTCAATCCTCGAGTGTACATCATGGAAATGTTTCTGCTAACTATGATGGAGATAACCCCTTTGCCACTCCAGAAGATGCACCGTTTGAAAATATATTTGCCCCTGAACCAACACCTGAACCATCTTCATCAGGGGATCCAAACTCTGCTACATCATTTCCCCATCACCAACCACATGAACATCTCAGAAAATGGACACATGATCATCCATTGGACAACATTATTGGAAATCCGTCTCGTCCGGTATCCACTCGTAAACAACTTGACACAGATGCCTTATGGTGTTTCTTCAATTATGTATTATCAAAGATCGAACCTAAAGATGTCAAAACAGCCATGTCTGAGGACAGCTGGTTCAGTGCTATGCAAGAAGAAATCCATGAGTTTGATCGTCTTGATGTATGGGAATTGGTACCTGCTCTAGATTGTGCTATGATCATTGCTCTCAAGTGGATCTTTAAAGTAAAGCTTGATAAGCACGGTGATGTTATGAAGAACAAGGCAAGATTAGTGGCTAAAGGATACCGACAATACGAGGGTATTGACTTTGAAGAATCATTTGCTTCGGTTGCATGAATTGAGGCTATCAGATTCTTCCTGGCTAATGCAGCTAGCAAGAACATGGTAGTTTTTCAGATGGATGTAAAGACTGATTTTCTTAATGGTGATCTCAAAGAAGTAGTTTACGTCAGTCAACCTGATGGTTTTGTGAATTCAGATCATCCTACCCATGTCTATCGCTTAAAGAAGGCGCTTTATGGCTTGAAGCAAGCTCCAAGGGCATGGTATGGTACATTGTCAAAGTTCCTATTGACAAATGGATTCAGAAAAGGAGCAGTTGATCCCACATTGTTCACCAGAAAGTCAGGCAAACAATTAATTCATGTTCAAATTTATGTTGATGATATTATTTTTGCCTCGACCGACCCTAATGAATGTGACCATTTTTCAAAGGAGATGGGCTCCAAGTTTCAAATATCTATGATGGGACAAATGTCATTTTTCTTGGGATTACAAATTTCACAAAGTCCCGGAGGCATTTTCATTAATCAATCTAAATATGCTAATGAAATTTTAAAGAAATTTGGATTTGATTCTTGTGACCCTGTTGACACTCCCATGGTGGAGCGCACAAAATTGGATGAGGACAACTTAGGGATCATGGTTGATCAAACGAAATATCGAAGTATGATTGGATCCCTGATGTACCTCACGGCTAGTAGACCTGATATTCTTTTCGCTGTATGCATGTGTGCTAGATACCAGGCTAAGCCTACCAAAAAGCACCTTGAAGCGGTTAAACGGGTCTTTCGGTATCTCCAAGGAACCATTAACATGGGACTTTTGTATCCGAAGGACACCGATATGTCACTAACAGCATATGCAGATGCAGACCATGCAGAGTGTCAAGATACACGTCGAAGCACATCAGGTGGTGCTCAATTCTTGGGAGATAAATTAGAAAGCTGGTCTTCAAAGAAACAAATGAGTACGTCTATATCATCTACATAGGCGGAATACATAGCCATGTCATCTTGTTGTGCTCAAATCCTATGGATGAGATCACAATTATCTGACTATAGCTATGAATTCAACAAAATCCCTCTGTATTGTGATAACAAAAGTGCCATTGCTCTCTGCTGCAACATTGTTCAACATTCAAGAGCAAAGCATATAGACATTCGACACCATTTCATCAGGGAACAAGTGGAGAAAGGTGTGGTGGAACTATATTTTGTGAGAACTGAATATCAGCTGGCAGACATCTTCACTAAAGCTCTCCCTAGAGAATGTTTTGAGTTTATTCTTCCGCGACTTGGACTAAAGAGTCTACAACCGGAAACACTCAAACGTCTTCAAGAGGAAGAAGAGGAGTAAAGGCTTTTCTTCATCTATCTTTTGTACATATCAAAAAGCAAAATACAAAATTATAAAACGCACAAAAAGAAAATAGAAAAAATATAAAATTTCAAAATCCATAAAAATCAGAAAATCTTTGAAAAAGCCCAAAAATATTATTTTTCACATCAAATTTTTGTTCTTCAATAACATCTACGGACTTTGATAAGTCACTCAAAGAATGGCACGGGTCTTTAGATAAAGTTCGAATGTACATAAACTTTTTGTTAAAAAAAATGAGATGGAGAAAAATGATAGTTTATTGTCATTTCAGGCAGTAACCCGTTTTTAAAGAAAGAACAGAGCTATGCTTCATCCAATTTTTAAACCTCACGCTCTGATTCTAAAGACAAATGTTTTCTTCACAAATATTTTTCCTTCTAAATATTCTTCTGAAAAATATTTGTCATCTAATGAAAAAAAAATTGCTTTGAAAATAACTCGGACTATATTTTTGAAAATCATCTGGACTTATCATTTTTCAAAATCCCTAACACTTAATTAATAACTTATGTCATTGATTGAGGGGGAGAATGATTTCAATCAAATCAAAAAGTTAATTTCTAACAATTGGCACGTAATCGAGCAAGGTCTAATTTTGGAAAATCAAAAGGAACAATGTTTTTGTACAATTGGATCCAGACCAAGGCTAATGTTGTGTTTTCATAAGATACTTAAGCATGTTTAATCATTGGAGTTTAAAGTCTCAGAATTTGATCCTTATCAGTTAAATGTTATAAAATCAAGTCACAATTCTCCTCAAAAGCTTTCAAAAATAATTTAAATCAATAGACATCACAAATCTCAAAAGATTTGAAAATTGTGATCGGGGGAGAATTCGTGATTTAAATTAGATATAAACTGATAATTCAATAAGTGGTTTTATAAATATAATAACAAGATCTCCTCCCTACATGTGCCAAACGATTTCAAATTTTCTCATGCACATGTTAAGGGGGAGCATTTATCTTAAACAAAAAAGAATTGAAACGTGATTGATTTGTCCCTAAGTGCATGTTTCCTCTAATATGTGCAAAACACTTTTTAGTCTTGATGCACATATTGAGGGGGGGCAATCAAAAGAAAACTTCATCCTTCCCAAAATATTTTATCTAAAGTATTTAAATACTAGAGTTGATCGGGAAGTGATGATGATCATTTTAGAAAATGTTAATCAAAAGATTGGATCTTTCATTCTCAATCTAAGATTTCACTAGTCCTCTTGCCTCCATGTGCTAAAATAATTTCTAATACTTGAAGCACATGTTAAGGGGGGAGCATTTCTAAAATATAAAAAACAATTAAGGTACAAAATACTTTGATTTTATATCACAAGTACCTTGATTGATTTTCAAATGGTTTTCAATTGGTTTCGAGGGGGAAGAACAATACCAAAAGACTGACCAATTTTACTTTATGCATGGCGATATAAGGATGGTTAAGTTAGGTATTCGTTCCCAAGATCCCGCCAGAGCCGGAGGGATCTACCCAGGGACAATCCACTTGATAGTGTAGAGTCCTTAGGTATATTGGAAAAAGGAGAAAAATGAGAATATGGGAAGAGTGAGGACTCAGACAGAGCTACTACTGGAATAAACCCAACAAGGTTCTAGTTATGAAGTCTCTGTAAGCACTGAAGGGGTTAAAGAATGAAAAAGAATTGAATGTGAAAAGGGTGAAAAGAAATAGCCCTCCATTTATTCAACCTTAGGGCAGAAACCGGGTTCAATAGATATGCTACTGGTGGTTACTAAGGTAACGCCGGTATTGAAGACAAGACATCATGAACCCAGTGACGCACTGCACTAAACTTCACAAGCTACTCAAGTTCCTCTTAAAAGGGCTTGTTTCATTCTCACGGGGAACCTACATAATCTATGGACTTTCTCTTAGAGATTTTTGATATTGAAGAAGGAGACCCTCTCCCTAGTCTCCGGCATAGGAAACCAAATGTGCACAATTGAGTCTAGAGCCACGAGATCATCAATAAATCTCGTTAGGACACATTATTCTTGAAGACTTACTATTTCACACAATGTGGAAAGTAAGAATATAATTAAGAGTCCCACGCATTATCCTTGTGATATTGCCAGAACATTCGAGTGATATGTAAAATAGTTACGATGAAGATGGAAATCCTTCTTGAGCCAACATCAAACAAGCTCTTGGTGGGTGGCATGTGAGATCTATCCAATAGATCAAGCTTGTGACAACTGGATATAAACGATGGGGCGATTCCATATTGAATCAACCTTGGTCCAGGAAATGGATTGACGGATACCTTTGAAAAACCAGTCGTTGTGCTTAAAAAAAATTCTTTTCTGTAGCACATCAACTGTGTATTAATGTTTCAAAATTAAAAGGGTATTTATGATTGATAATTGATTTTCCAATAAAACCTTCGTTGTATTGTAAAACCCTTTATATTAAGCAATACACTATTGTTTTCAAATCATTTTCATCAATCAGCAAATCTGAATTCGTTGGTTCACTCACTCCGTGTTGTCTTCTTTGAGATGTTCTGGTTTGAGAACGGCTAGAGCAGCTGCGAAAACCTGTCAAGGAGATTCTTCGGAATTATACCTGATCACAGGAAAAACTTATACTGATCAACGGGGAATCGTGGGCCGTGCACCTCAATTCAACGAATGTGATCAAAGACACTTTCGTGCTCTTTATTGCTAACTGTTGTATGCAGGGAAACCCGATGGTTGCAGCTGATCAGAATTGAGAAGTCATTCCATAGCCGCATGCTTACACATCACATTTACTTCTAAAGAAATCATGATAAGTGCATATCTTCATCAACTGGCTCAGATATTTTCAATCCATGCTTCTGCTACGCTGCTGGAAATATTATGAATCAACAAAAGCTTCTGCTACTCTGATGAGAAGATATCATGATCCAAAATGTGAGTCAGAGATTTGCTGTAGCTGATGATCTCAAAACTGGCTCAAAACTCACCATCACGTGGATTAGTTAAAGACCTCCACTTGAAAGAACAAAACATGCGGAACATGAAGAATCAAAGACTACGGGCTATAGAGCAAAGAACTTAAACAAGAATCCAAGAACATCCAAAATGTAATATCTGTTTGTAATCAATGTAATTTGAGGTGACCTCCCTTAGGGGGAGATTGTTAGGATTTAGAAAATCCGGTAGTTAAAGAGTCAGTCACCTCAAGTATATGTAATCATTAGAAAGCTCGTAGTCGTAGTCATTTAGTGTTAGTAAGTAGTTTGTTAAGTAACACCGTGGAGGACGGACGGGTCTTTACCCACTGTATGCCTGATCCACAGCCCGAAGGAGGGCGTCTAAGCTTGTAACTATAAACACCCTTTGCCTAACAAGGCAAAGGGTTGGAGCTTTCAATATCATTTTTCTTTGTCTCACTAAGTTCCCAAATCTCTTCCACTTTCTCTCTCTAGAACTTATTCCATACGTCCCATATACTTGATTTATTATGTGTTTATGAAAAGGAAGGTGATACTCACACCACATTTTTTGATGCATTCACCACCATTTATGCATTACAGTATTGTACTGTACAATACTGTAATGCATAAATGGTGGTGAATGCATCAAAAAATGTGGTGTAAGTATCAATTCCCTTATGAAAACCAATATCTTACACTTAGTTCAATTATCTAGTTACTTGCATAAGTTGCTAAGTCGAGTCATATACTTTGTATACAGTTTTGGGACGATTGGGACTCATGGGAAAAGTTAAATTTTATGAAGTGACAGGAAAGAACGTTAAATTCAAATTCTCTTTATTTACGTAATAATGTACTCCAAGTGTTTTGATCTTTTCAATCCGGGTCAAATTAGTGTTAGAGTAATAAAAACTCAAGTGTAGGGATGTGACTATAAATCCCTTATATTTTGATGTTATCGTAGAAGATGGTAGAGTAAAAGTGTATGAAAAAAAAATCGAAAAAAAGAGTGTTGAAAAAAAAATGATAAAATGATAAAAAAAAACATACGGGCTACCATCCTACATCTATATTTATATTTATGTTTGTTTGTTTCAAAGTTATCTAGAGTTTAGAGTGTCGAGTCTTGGCTTAGCAACGCCATTCTTCTCATGCTTGTAACATAAAGATTTTTGACTTGCCACCACTAAATCGCCTATCCAACCAAACCCTTTGTTTCCCTACCGTAAGCCTAACGTTACAACCCTCTAAAATCCCTCTTAGATAGTTTTTCCTAGGTGCTTACGCCAAAGTGATGGATGTTAGATCTAGTCTCAAGCCTATGGTAATCTATGTACTAGGACCGGTTAATGAGTGTTTATCTTCCATTTCCAATTTGATATATTTCATATACACCCGAGAGATGAGAATATCCAAACACCACTTGTGAGGTGCTAGTATGTAATTTTCGTGCTTGTTATGACTTTTGCGGGGCTTATACTTGTTGTGAATTGTTCTAAATCAATGCTTCATGCCCCTTAACTTATAAATTGATTGGCCAAAAGCACATTTGCTTGAGGACAAGCAAATACCAAGTGTAGGGATATTTGATAAGTATTTATAAGGTACACTTTTAAAGGGTCATTTAAGCCCTTAATCGACCACTTTTATATCTGTTACTGCTTAATTTCGTTCCTTTTCACTTTTTAGGTCTCTTGAAGGCTTTCTTTGGAATGACGTTTATTTGGACAAAAAGGCGTGGATATGTGAAGAAAATGGCTAAAGTCAAGATCAAGACACTTTCAATTTTGCTAGAAGTGCATCAGGCAGTCACAAATAAAAGGCGGCCTTAGTCCCTCTAATATGACGGCTTCGGGGAGTGAAATTGCTATTTTGTACTGACGGTGTCAGGCTTTAAACAGTAAGAGCGTCACAACTCGACGACCCGGTTCAGTCGACGGCGAGAAGATGAAGGCTGACGGCGTCTAACAACGTGATGCCGTCAAAAAGTTGACTTGGTCAAGACGAAACCCTAATGGCGGCGATCCAACGGCGTTACAATTGAAGATTGACGCTTGCATAAATGAATTGTAACTCTATATATAGGAAGAATTTCAGACTTTTTAGAGGTAGAATTGTGGAGTAAAAACCTAAACGATTTTTGGTTTGTCTTGAGGTATCTTAGGGTTCTCATAACCTATTTTACATCAAGATAAGTAATTTACTTCATTGATTTCATTATGTCTTTGATTGTATGTGTGTATGCTTGCATGTTTTCACATGTCCGAGCTAATTTACTTGTGTATTTGCTTAGATCTATGAAACCTAGTTATTGAATATTGATTGGTTGTCTCTTATCTTAATTGTAATTGGCTTAGGGTTGCAATAGGCCATCGTTGTGTTTTTAATGCTTGAGTAATCTTTGTGAACATTAGTTTATAATCGCCTAGGGTTATTGTAGGCTAAAAATCCAAAGATAACCTTAGAGTTAGTTTATGAATCCTAGAGATTTTTGTAGGCAATAACCTTAAGGTATCCTCAAGATTTAGGGAAAAAAATCATACCCTGACCTTAGAACCACAGCGTTAGGAATAAGGACATGACAATTCAACCATCAATAAAAGATAACTAGGGAGTAATAGTATCTAGGTAGACACATTTTAATCATCATACGAGCACACATCAATTAGACATAGACTACCCCTTAGCTTAGTTAATTAGATAATTAGATAGTAAAGTCGGTAGAAGTACCACCCCCAAATCCAATACACGAGATCGTACATTTCAATTTTTCTAAAAAATATAAAAGAGAATCTTCCTCAACCTTAGCGTAATAATTTCTCACTAGCATTCCTATTCCCTAGAAACGATATCAATCGAGGCTTACACTAATACTACACTACAACGATTAGGTTCCTTGCCTAGGTGGTTGAAAAACACTTTCGAGGTTTGACCCGAACAGCGCGTTATGCAGCGTATCAATTTTCTTCAAAGCTATACTATGATGCATTTTTATTTTTTTTTATAACCAAATCCTTAAAGCTAGCCGCCCCATCGGAAGACTTAGACTATAGTGTGTGTATTTGTGTGTGTGTGTGTGTGTATATATATATATATATATATATATATATATATATATATATATATATAAATATATATATATATATATATATAGGGGATGGTTAATATGAGATCAAACTTAATGTTGTAAAAATAAGATCTATTCAAAAAAGCCACTAAAAACATTTATAAATAACCATATTAGCAATAATACACAAAAAATAAAATATTACTACGAATTAATATTTTAGTAACTAATAACCAACTGATACATGAGTTTGGATTAGTGATACACAATTATAAATTTTATACCGATAAATCAAAATCTCAAAAAACATTATCTTATAAATAAACTAATACACCTAATACATAACAACCACAAAATAAACTAATACACATACCAAAACCTGATACACATTACATGTTGAATCAAAGTGTATCACCTTGGTTTCGTCAATTTTAAAAAGAAACCATCGAAACTTTATCAATTTTAGTTGTAATTAATAAATAATTTAATTTTATTATAATTAAGGGTGAGCATGGGGCGGGGTGGGGCGGTTTTATTGTAAAACCAAAAACCGAACCATATATTTCGGTTTTTGAAAACTAAATCGTTTCTTGGTCGGTTTTTCGGTTTCGGTTTTTCGGTTTTGACATTGAATCATTCGGTTTTAGGTTTTATTCGGTTTTTCTTACTAGAAAACAAGCTATTTTTAATCTTATAGTGTTTTACGATTCGTTGCAAGCAAAAATATTTAAACAAATACCAATAATAGCATAATATCAAACAATCCAAAGCTTGGAAGTACAAAACAACCAAACATGAATCTAAAATATAAAATGCATGTCTTTGCGGTTTTGCACTTTTACCTTCATAAAAACATTCAAAATAACACTATTGCTCGAAAACAAAGATATAGTATATATTAATATAACATATTTGAATGTATTAATAATAAACAACACTATTACTTTTTTTTTTCTCTAATAGATAAAGTTGCAAGTATACTCAAATTTTTAAAATTAAATAACATATCTCTTATATAGATAAATATAAAACATACATGAAGGTGGGGCGGGGCGGTTTTCTCGGTTCGGTTTTTTTAAAATTCAAAACCACCACCATCGGTTTGTCAAATGGAGCGGTTTTTTGGGTTCGGCTTTTTCGGTTTTTTCGGTTTCAATTCGGTTTTTAGGTTTATGCTCACCTAATATATATATATATGTGTGTGTGTATATATATATATATATATATATATATATATATATATATATATATATTACTTTTGCTAAAAAGACACAACAAAGTCGTCCAAAGTATATATGCATAGGTCGCTAAAAAAAATAATTAAAAATTACCTTACACACCGCTTACATAAAAAGTCGCCGAAAGTACTAGCCTAGACACTTGTCAACATTTTTAAGATGAAATGACTAGTCATCTAAATCGTCCTGATTTATTTTGGGAAGTCAAGTTTTTTTGTTGTAAAAAAAGTAATGTCATTTTTAAATTTCTAGGCAAAAAGAGAATTTGCTCTTTATATAAGTGTTGTAGAGATTTCAAAATTACTACAATTCCTTAAAAGTAAGGCTATGCACAATGGTGACCCAACACGACATTGATTATGCCTGCCACATCAGCTTTCTTTCTCCGGCGACTTTCAGACGACCTAGTATCCACAACAGCGAAATTCTTATTTTTTTTTAATTCAATTTTTTTTAAACAACAAATTTAAACTTCATTAATAATAAAAACATTACATAAATTATTCATGACTAAACTAGTCTTCATCTTCATCATCACTTGTGTCTTCATTCTCTTGATAGTCTTCCTTTCCACGATTTGCCCAAACGTGTTCGACCAAATCAGCTTTTAAGTTTAGACGAGTTGTTCGGTTGATTATCTCTGGAGAGTAATTACTAACGATTATTCATGAGATTTTAAGGGATCATGATCGCGGTGGCCCTCATCTTCATCCCCCAACATATCGCCCGACCCTTGTTTCGAATGATCATATTATTTAATATGATACATGTGTACATTATATCTTGGAGATTTCGCGACAGACCTTTAGCCGAAACTTGAATTTTTTTCACTTCTTTTTCAACACACCACTTTCGTTCCATATCTTTCCTTGCTGTTTCATTGTCACACCCCCAATTTACCTGTTTTGCAGCGGAATGGAATTCACGGGGATTGGCGTCATAGCACCACATCACAGTTATATTGAGCGACCTAAAGTGCGTTTAAAAACACATCGGTGGATATTTCATAAAAACATAATCAGAGTACAACATCGGTCCCAAAAGGTTTACAAAGTTTAAGGAAATACAAATATGTTACAAATCCAAACGATGTTTTGAAATAAAGAGCCATAATGTACATAATGTAAGTCGACGCCGCGACTCAAAATGTAGGTCCCTAAACCATGTCATGATGAACGTGCCTCAGTTACACGAAAATACATTGCTAATAACGGTCAACAATAATGTTGGTGAGAAATCATAGGTTTATGTAAATGTTTTATACGACTACACAAGTATCTAGCATGCATGACAATCAAGTCACGTAAAAATAATGTTACAATTGCCTTAAGCCCATGACCCCGAAACTAGCCTGATCAATTATGTATGCCCCTCCCGAGTGTTTGCGGACAACTCGTAATGAAATCAAATGAAATGCATCCGTTTTCCTGGTTGGGATTCACCAACCCGGATGGAGGCGGCACCCTCGATAGATCTATCCACTCATCCTCGCTCCAAAGATTAACGGTTCATGGTTCAGGAAATGGGGACTTTCAAATTGGCATATGTGGTAACTTAAGCAATGTAATGAATTTAACATACTTGGTATCGTACAAAGAAAAATGTAGTGCAATGTATTCTCCCCGTGGGTTTGAAAATAATCGAAAGCATGTAAAAGCGGGGCTATGAAAACTCACTTGGATAAACTGGAATAACGGCAAAAGTGAGTACAGAGGTTTAATGTATGCGTCAACGGGACCTATTACGAATAATATGATATGTCATGAGTTGCAATGTAATGTTATGCATGCACTTGATATGTTATTTATACCATTTACGAGTTTTGAAAATATTACTCGACGTCGAAAAATACTCTTTTGACGCCTTGACCAAACAAAAATCACTTTACATGTTTTCACGTCAAAATGTCATCCTACAATGGTTTTATAATGATTTTTGGTGAAATTACCACTTTTCGTCGCAAAACAATGTCGTCGGAAAAATCATGAAATTACCAAAAATGGCTCGGAAAAACAATCGTTAAACAGTACGTTGATCGTTAGAGAAAGAAATCGACGGTTTTGGAAAGTTTGTATCCATATCTAAAAGTTTCATTTCAGGAGTTTTCGTCCAAAAGGTCTCGATCATAAAGATATTAAGGGTTAAAGATGGTGGTTTTGGCTAATTGTGTGCAGAAAATTAGTTACGGCAAGTTTATGAAAAAGTGCATATCTTTGTCGTTTCAAATCCGTTTTCTACGTTTAATATGTCCTTAGCTTCGTATCAAAGTATACTAATATATTTTTGACAAGTCGAAATAATTTGTGAAGCTTAAGGCTCGTTTTGACCGGACAAGTAAAACATGTTGCTGAAATGTCTGAAAAATATAATTTTCGTCGTCAAACTTGTAAAATCCATAACTTCTTCGTTATAAGTCCGTTTTTATCCGTTCAAGCGGCCACGGATTCGTTTTAAAGTATATTTTCTAAAAATCAAGGCCAAAAAGTCGTGCCTACTGTCGGATTTTCCAGAAAAATGAAACAAGGACAGAACATAAAATATAGTTATCGAAAATAGTTTTCTCGGACAAAACCTATTCTAATCCCTTCAAATCAACTCCAAAACTAATCTAATCCTACCATACACCTTCTTAGGGTGTCATGGGTTCCTAATCACCATCAAGACCAACCAAAACCATGGGAATAATTATAGGATGACCAATAAGTATATATAACTCTAAAATCATGAAATAAATGGTATAAACTACATACATGCATAAGCTTCAAAAATGATAAGAAACATATGAAAATGAAAAGGAAACTTAAAAATGATAGAATATGCTTACTAGTGAAGTGAAGAGAGTGTAAGTAACAAGGTTTACTTAAATATCCTTGGTCTTTATTTCAAAACCATGAAAAGGATATGTTCTAGGTTGTAATAACACACTTGAAGTTGCAAAATCTTGATCCTTTGGTGTCTTTGATGTGGCGGTTTTGGACTCAAGAAGGAAGGAGAAAAAATTTTTATAACACTTTGATAACTATGTGAAGAATGAAGTGAAAAAAAAATATTAAGTAAGACTTTGTATACTTGTAATTATTGATAAAACATGAAACCATACTTCAAATAAATGCAACCCTCCTTGGCGGATTTTGGGAGGGTTTGTCTATTCATATATTTTTTTTTTTTTTTACTTGTATATTTTGTGTAAATTTTGTAAGAATTTGTAAAGGAAAATGTATGTAAAGTAAAAAAGTAGAATGTAGAAAATGTACAAGTAAGTTTTATTAGATCAAAATAGAATGTAATGAGTTGATGAAAATTGTAAAAATACTTTCCTTGTGAAAATCGGGTGATAAAATAATTATCGTAAAATTTTTAAGAAAAACGACGTAATAATTAAACTTTAACGATTAAAATACCAAATAAATTTGAAACACTAGGAAAACTAAAAATATAGTTTTATAAACTAAATGTAAGTTTAAAAATACCTCGGGATCATTTTTGAAAGTAACGGTTTAAATATTTAAAATAAAAACTCACATGATAAGATTATTAAATATAAAAATTACGTAGAATAGGAAATGAAATGTCGTGAATGAATCAATGAGATGCACATGATGTCAATGAAATGTAGACTAATCATAGTCCATATGAAATGTGCGTGATGTCATGATCATGAATTCGCCGCTAAACCTCCAAGGTTACGCGAATTTGAAACAAGTAAACCAAGTTTACTAAAATGTTGAAATAATGAGACATGAATCGTGTCGAGAAATAACACGAAAGTACGGATTGTCACATTCGCCCATCCAAAAGGAATTCAGTCCACTGAATTCGTTGTTAGGTGTAACGGTGTCGGTGAAAAGATGAGGATACTTGCGTCATCGGTCTTCCGTTCCCAAGTAAACCCAGGACCTCGTCGAGAATTCCAACGAACTTTCACAATAGGAATACGACTCTGTTTCAACTGCTTGACCTCGCGGTCCATGATTTCTACTGGTTCTTCCACAAAGTTGAGTTTGTCGTCAAGCTGAACTTCATCCAATGGAATAACGGCGATTCGTCGAAAGACACTTCTTCAAGTTTGAAACGTGAAGCGTGTTGTGCACATGACTGAGTGCGATGGAAGATCAAGGCGATAAGCTACCGGACCAACTCTGCTCAAAATCTTGAATGGTCCAATGTATCTCGGTTTAACTTCCCGCTTTCCAAAAGCGTACCACGCCCTTCCTAGGCGATACTTTCAACATAACTTTGTCTCCCACTTGAAATTCCAAATCCTTCGTCTAACATCCGCATAACTTTTCGTGACTCCTCAGCGTTCGAGTCTATCACAATTTGAACAATCTTTTCGTGGTTTCCGTACCATTTCGGACCATAAGTTGTCGTCTCCTACCGGCCCAACAAGCAGGTGAACGGCACTTACGACCATACAGTGCCTCAAATGGTGCCATCTTGATCCTGGTGTGATAACTATTGTTGTACGAGAATTCTATCAATGGCAAATGGTTAGCCCAACCATTTCCAAAATCAATCACACATGCCCTCAGCATGTCTTCTAACGTTTGAATGGTCCTTTCACTTTGACCGTCGGTTTGTGGGTGATATCCTGTGCTCATCTCTAATCTGGTTCCGAATGAATCTTGCAATGAATTCCAAAAGTTTGAAGTGAATCGACTATCTCTGTCGGAAATGATAGAAATTGGTGCTCCGTGCCTCGAGACTATTTCCTTGACATAAAGTCTAGTGAGTTGCTCCATGGAATAAGTCTCTCTAATCGGTATGAAATGGGCTGACTTGGTAAGGCGATCAACAATTACCCAAATAGCGTCGTAACCTCCAGATGTCTTAGGAAGTTTCGTAACAAAGTCCATTGTAATGCGTTCCCATTTCCATTGAGGAATTTCGGTTGTTGGAGTAAACTGAAGGCTTCGATATTCGACTTTTACCTTAGGCGGGTAAGACATTTGCTAACGTAAGTGGCAATCTCCGCTTTCATGTTCGGCCACCAATAAAGCTTCTTAAGATCTTGATACATCTTATCCGATCCTGGATGAATAGAATACTTTGACTTATGCGACTCATGCATAATCAATTCTCGTATTCCGCCATACAATGGAACCCACATTCTATCCTTGAAACATAGTACTCCATCTGCTCTCTTTACAAAACCATTTTCGCTTTCGGGCATACCATAAAGCTTTTCACTTGGTCGATTTTCCTCTTTAAGTGCTTCGACTTGTGCTTCATGGATTTTCGACGGTAAAGGAGAAATAATCGTCATTCCCAATGAACGAACTCTTAAAGGTTTAGGCCTCTCTTTCCGACTAAGAGCATCAGCCACAACATTGGCTTTTCGCGGGTGATACTTGATTTCACAATCATAGTCGATGAGTAACTCCAACCAACGACGTTGCCTCATATTAAGCTCCTTCTGATCAAGAATATATTGCAAACTCTTGTGGGTAAAAACTGTGCACTTTGTACCATAGAGGTAGTGTCTCCAAATCTTGAGTGCGAAAACTACGGCTCCTAACTCGAGATCATGAGTTGTGTAGTTCTTTTCATGAGTCTTAAGTTGTCGAGAAGCATACGCTATCACCTTTTCGTTTTGCATTAAAACAGCCCCAAGTCCTTTATTCGAAGCGTCGCAATATACAACAAAGTTCTCAATGCCTTCGGGTAGTGCCAAAATGGCGCCTGCAAAGCTTTTGCTTCAACAACAGAAAAGCAACTTCTTGTTTCTTTCCCCATTCGTACTTCTTGTTTTTCTGTGTCAACTTGGTCAAAGTCTCGCTATCTTGAAAAACCTTGATGAACCTTCGGTAATATCCTGCTAGTCCTAGAAATTGTCGAATTTTCGTAGGATTCGTTGGAGTAGCCCAATCTTTTACGGCTTCAATCTTTGCGGGATCAACTTGTAGTCCATGACTATCAATGACATGACCAAGAAATTGCACTTTGTGGTTCCAAAATCACACTTGAAAACTTGGCATACACCTTCTCATTCTTGAGTAGCCTTAAAATCATCCTTAAATGCTCTTCGTGCTCTTCTTTGCTCTTGGAGTAGATCAGATGTCGTCAATGAATACAATAACAAACTTGTCCAAATACGGCTTACAAACTCTATTCATGAGATCCATGAATACCGCCGGTGCATTAGTCAATCAAAACGGCATCACTTGAAACTCGTAATGACCGTAACGTGTTCTAAACGCTGTTTTGAATATCCTCTTCCCGAACTCGAAGCGATGATAACCGATCGAAGATCAATCTTGGAATAAATACTAGAACCCTGCAACTGATCGAACAAGTCATCAATTCTGGGGAGTGGGTAACGATTCTTCACCGTTAACTTGTTCAATTCTCGATAATCTATGCACATTCGGAAGGATCCATCCTTCTTCTTCACAAACAAGACCGGTGCTCCCCAAGGAGAGGAACTCGGCCTAATGAATCCTTTGTCTAGAAGCTCTTGCAATTGATTAGACAATTCTTGCATTTCGGATGGTGCTAGGCGATACGGTGCTCGCATGTCGGTGCAGCTCCGGGCACTAAGTCAATATGAAATTCTACTTGACGTGCGGTGGAAGTCGGTAAATCCTCGGGACATACTTCAGAAAATTCACGAACAATAGGAACATCTTCAAGTCGCTTCTCCTCCGACTTTTTCTCGGTTACATGAGCTAAGAAAGCAAGACAACCTTTCTTAATGTACTTCTCCGTTTTGATGCGCGATATGATACTAAGTCGGTTCCACCGTTCCCGAATAATCAAAGTTTCGCCGTTATAGGGAAGATGAACAACTTTCTCATCACAAATGATCTTTGCACGATGCTTAGATAACCAGTCCATGCCGATGACGACGTCAAAACTACCAAGATCTACGGGCATGAGGTCTATGTTGAAGGGATGATTAAGAAAATTGAATGTGCAACCGCGGACAATGGTGTTTGTGTTAACTACGCTACCATTAGCTAATTCGACGTTGTATGATATGTCTAATGTAGTTGGTTTAATGTTGAGCAAAGGTGCAAATGCATTGGACACAAAACTTTTATCGGCACCCGAATCAAATAAGACTGAAGCGTAACGATTATTGAAGAAGCGTACCCGTTATGACATTCGGGTCCTCCCTATCTTCTCCGCCTCCAATGACGTAAACCCTTCCTCGTGCCAAACCTTCTTGATTCGGATTTGCTTGATTCTTTCCTTTCTTACAATCCCTCTTGTAGTGTCGGTTTCCCGCAACCAAACAAGTAACTTGTGGTGCCTTGCAATCCCTAGTACGGTGACCAACTTTCTTGTTTTCACGGATCAGGGACATCGACCGGATTGTGGTGACTCAAACATCTTATTACATTTCGGCAAAACTCCCGTATATCCTTTTCCTTCCTTTTGTCCCGCAGCATAAGCCTTAGCAACCTCTTGCCTCTTGGGTGGTTGTTGAGTAGCATTCCTACCCCTGTTGTCCCACTTGCGTTTGTTATTGTTGTTGTAGTTGCCTCGGTTAGTGTTGTTGAAACGGTTGTTGAGGTTGTTGTTGTTGCTTCGGTTGGTGGTGGTGTACTTACCTCGCTTCACCACTTGTGCCATCAACTTCTGAGTCACTCGAATAGCTTCCTCGATTGTTTGTGGATCAAATGAAGTCACATCTCCTTGAATCACTTCGGAAGTCCTCAATAAAGCCTCTAGCAACTTTTCATTATCCGATACCATCGACGGGCATAACGCGGCTAATTCACGGAATCTCGAATGTAAGTGTCAATATAACCAATGGTGACCAATTCATAGAACTCCGTCTCCAACTTTTTGATTTCTGTTCGAGGACAAAACTTCTTAGTCACCAAGCCCTTGAATTCCTCCCAAGTAAGCTTAAAGCATTCTCCATACCACTCGGTTGAGCGTATGAATTCCACCATGACAACGCTCCATCGAGTAAAGTGCTTGTGGCAAACTTAACCTTCTTGTCATCCGGACAGTTACAAAGCAAAACACCGATTCCAACTTTTCAAACCATCTAATCATTGCTGTTGCTCCCTCGGTACCTCGAAACTTAGTGGGTTCACCACTCTTGAAATCTTTGTACGAACATTTCTTAACCCCGGATCCTCCGGCATTACCAGTAGCAGTAGCTAGCCTAGCGGCTGGCAGCGCACTTGTTTCCTTTCGACTCTTAGAACATTAGCAATGCTATCATTCACCAACTTTTGAATTTCTGCTTGGGTCATTTCAGCTGTAGCTTTCTTAGGCGCCATAATTCTTCAAAATCACAAGATGAAACAATCATGAGAACTCGTAAGTAGAAACAACCATCATACAAATATATCCACAACCACATCATGCATAAAGATAAATGGAATCACAACGGAACAATAACGAAATATCACAAATATAATCACAACACACGTGGATAATATACATGAAAATTTCGGCCTACATGGACCGATATCATAGATAATAATAACCATTCCTACATAGTAGAGTCAATACTTGATAATTTGTTTGTACAACAACCAAAATACAACAAGTTCTTTAAACTACGTCACACACCTTTTGACTAGGATAATAATGGTCAAAACTATACAATGACAAAAGTCTACATAAGGCACCTCATGGTGCTCCGTACCCTATCTGAAGATCGCGAACTGAGTAACCAAACTATCCACCAAACTCCTCAACTCATCCCTGAACTGCAAGAAGCAATAGTCTCCCTGTCCTCTAGCACGCCTATGCTGAATACTCGATGAGATAAGTCAATACAAAACCTGCCTAATATCAAACCCTCGACCTCCTCAGCGATGGGTTCAATCCTATCTACCGACAACTCCCCCAACTGTCGTGTCAAACTATCAATCTGGATCTGCTGAGCATCAATGCGGGCTCCTAGTGCCCTCGTAGAAGGCTGACGTCAGCGGTTGCCCTAGAACTCTCCTAACTCAAATCTACGGGTGGCTCGGGCTCGGTCGATGGTGGTGTAGGGATATCAAAGCGAGCACTTTTTGCGGCAAGTCGTCGTGGTAAAGGATCTCTAAGAAAATATGATGGAGATGGTGATGATGGTGGTGATGGTGCAACAGTGGGTTATATGAAGCTGGACTGCGTGAGGAGTGGGTGCAACCTCGCCCTCCTCGAAGGGTTCGGTCTCAGTGTCGGTCATGATGGTGGGAAGGCTGGAGTAGATCCAATGGAAGATACAATCTCAGTGGAATGTGATGCAACATCATCCATGATGGGGTTAGCTGGAACATCATCGAGCTAGAGTCGATGATATGGTGATAGGGTGAGAATCTGAAGACATGTCTGTGACAACCGATGTGAAATAAAAGTAAATAATCTCGAATAAAGTGTAAGTGAATCCATGAAAAGCATGAATATGTACTATGATGAAATGATGAGATGCTATGATAATGTAGCTATAGTCTAGGGTCAATGATGCAACCTAGTTCTCTATAACTGTAGCTCTGGTACCAATCTGTCACACCCCAATTTACGTTTTCAGCGGAATGGAATTCACGGGGGCTTGACTGTCATAGCACCACATCACAGTTATATTGAACGACCTAAAGTGCCGTTTAAAAACACATCGTTGGATATTTCATAAAAACATAATCAGAGTACAACATCGGTCCCAAAAGGTTTACAAAGTTTAAGGAAATACAAATATGTTACAAATCCAAACGATGTTTTGAAATAAAGAGCCATAATGTACATAATGTAAGTCGACGCCGCGACTCAAAATGTAGGTCCCTAAACCATGTCATGATGATAATGCCTCGTTACGAAAATACATTGCTAATAACGGTCAACAATAATGTTGGTGAGAAATCATAGGTTTATGTAAATGTTTTATACGACTACACAAGTATCTAGCATGCATGACAATCAAGTCACGTAAAAATAATGTTACAATTGCCTTAAGCCCATGACCCCGAAACTAGACTGATCAATTATGTATGCCCTCCCGGAGTGTTTGCCGGACAACTCGTAATGAAATCAAATGAAATGCATCCGTTTTCCTGGTTGGGATTCACCAACCGGATGGAGCGTCACCCTCGATAGCTCTATCCACTCATCCTCGCTTCAATGATTAACGGTTCATGGTTCAGGAAATGGGGACTTTCAAATTGGCATATGTGGTAACTTAAGCAATGTAATGAATTTAACATACTTGGTATCGTACAAAGAAAAATGTAGTGCAATGTATTCTCCCCCGTGGGTTTGAAATAATCGAAGGCATGTAAAAACGGGGCTATGAAAACTCACTTGGATAAACTGGAATAACGGCAAAAGTGAGTACTCTGAGGTTTAATGTAATGCGTCAACCGGGACCTATTATCAATGATATGATATGTCATGAGTTGCAATGTAATGTTATGCATGCACTTGATATGTTATTTATACCATTTACGAGTTTTGAAAATATTACTCGACGTCGAAAAATACTCTTTTGACGCCTTGACCAAACAAAAATCACTTTACATGTTTTTACGTCAAAATGTCATCCTACAATGGTTTTAAAATGATTTTTGGTGAAATTACCACTTTTCGTCGCAAAACAATGTCGTCGGAAAAATCATGAAATTGCCAAAAATGGCTCCGGAAAAACAATCGTAAAACAGTACACGTTGATCGTTAGAGAACGAAATCGACGGTTTTGGAAAGTTTGTATCGATATCTAAAAGTTTCAGTTCAGGAGTTTTCGTCCAAAAGGTCTCGATCATAAAGATATTAAGGGTTAAAGATGGTGGTTTTTGGCTAATAGTGTGCAGAAAATTAGTTACGGCAAGTTTATGAAAAAGTGCATATCTTTGTCGTTTCAAATCCGTTTTCTACGTTTAATATGTCCTTAGCCTCGTATCAAAGTATACTAATATATTTTTGACAAGTCGAAATAATTTGTGAAGCTTAAGGCTCGTTTTGACCGGACAAAGTAAAAACATGTTGCTGAAATTTCTGAAAAATATAATTTTCGTCGTCAAACTTGTAAAATCCATAACTTCTTCGTTATAAGTCCGTTTTTATCCGTTCAAGCCCGCGGTTCGTTTTTAAAGTATATTTTATAAAAATCAAGGCCAAAAAGTCGTGCCTACTGTCGGATTTTCCAGAAAAATGAAACAAGGACAGAACATAAAATATAGTTTACGAAAATAGTTTTTCTCGGACAAAACCTATTCTAATCCCTTCAAATCAACTCCAAAACTAATCTAATCCTACCATACACCTTCTTAGGGTGTCATGGGTTCCTAATCACCATCAAGACCAACCAAAACCATGGGAATAATTATAGGATGACCAATAAGTATATAAAACCTTAAAAATCAAGAAATAAATGGTATAAACTACATAACATGCATATAAGCTCCAAAAATGATAAGAAGCATATGAAAATGACAAGGAAACTTAAAAATGATAAGAATATGCTTACTAGTGCAAGTGAAGAGGTGTAAGTAACAAGGTTTACTTAAATATCCTTGGTTTTTATTTCAAAACCATGAAAAGGATATGTTCTAGGTTGTAATAACACACTTGAAGTTGCAAAATCTTGATCCCTTGTGTGTCTTTGAAGTGGCGGTTTTGGACTCAAGAAGGAAGGAGAAAAAATTTTTGTATAACACTTTGATACTATGTGAAGGAAGGTAAAAAATATCAAGTAAGACTTTGTATACTTGTGAATTATTGATAAAACATGAAACCATACTTCAAATAAATGCAAGCCCTCCTTGGGGATTTTGGGGGAGGGTTTGTCTCTTCATATATTTTTTTTTTTTTTTTGTTGTTACTTGTATATTTTGTGTAAATAAATTGTAAGTCTTGTAAAGGAAAATGTATGTAAAGTAAAGTAGAATGTAGAAAATGTACAAGTAAGTTTTTATTAGATCAAAATATAATGTAATGAGTTGATAAAAATTGTAAAAATACTCCTTGTTGAAAATTGATAAATATAATTATCGTAAAATTTTTAAGAAAAAGCGGTAATAATTAACTTTAACGATTTATGTACCAAATAAATTTGAAACACTAGGAAAACTAAAAATATAGTTTTTATAAACTAAATGTAAGTTTAAAAATACCTTGGGATCATTTTTGAAAGTAATGGATTAAATATTTAAAATAAAACTCACGCGATAAAGATTTTTAAACATAAAAATTACGCGTAGAATAGGAAATGAAATGTCGTGAATGAATGAATGATATGCACATGATGTCAATGAAATGTAGACTAATCATAGTCCATATGAAATGCACGTGATGTCATGATCATGAATTCGCCGCTAAACCTCCAAGGTTACGCGAATTTGAAACAAGTAAACCAAGTTTACTAAAATGTTGAAATAATGAGACATGAATCGTAATAAAAATGACCTGAAAGTACGGATTGTCACATTCATGCTTCCTCTTGTACAATATTCTTTTATCGTCACCCATGGGAGGATTTGAAATGGACTTAATAAGAACGACCCATTCCAGATATATCCCGTCAGTAAGATAATATCCCCTTTTATAAGCTACAACGTTAACCAATAATGGAAGGCCCGGTGCTCTCCCATATTTGATATCATTTAAAACAGGGGATCGACGTAAAACGTTCACGTCGTTATTCATCATGGAAACACCAAAGACGCATGCCAAATCCATAATCTTGGGAGGCGATCGTTTCTGATAAAGTGAATGGATCTGGCCCGTGATCACCCTAGCAAATTGACATCTTAAACTATTTTGGCAATTATCCTACGGCCAACCTGTACAATCAATGCTTCCTGTCATCCCAGGAAACCCTTGCTTTTCCTCGTGACTATCATATAGTCTTTCAAGGTCAGAATACGTGGGCTTTCGCAAAAACTCATCATCATATAACTCCATGATAGTCGTACAAAAGTTACGGAAACAATCACAAGCTGTTGTTGCACCAATTTGTAGATACTCGTCAAGAGAATCAGGAACGGCCCCGTATGCCAATTGACGAATTGACGAAGTACACTTGATCAATGGGGAAATAACAAGTGTGCCCGTACAATCAGGATTTTGTTGAAAATAAAGAGAATAATCGGTTACCTCTCGAACAATTTGTGTGAATACTTCTCGGCTCATTCGGAACCGCTGACGGAATCTTCTTTGGTCATACACTGGGTGTTAGGAAAAGTAAGCCGCCACAAAACGAATAGGAGCATCGTGATGATCCCTAGCTAAGTGGGTTCGTCGGACTTTTGGCAGTGACGCTTACTCGGCCCAAGCTGCCTGCGTAAACTCCGCAAGCTCACTCATAACTTCTTCTTCATCGTCCGAAGACGAAGAATTAAGAAATCGCTCGAAAGACATAATTAAGAGAATGTGTTTGAAGGTGTCGAGAGAATTATTGTTTGAATTTGTGAATGAAATGAGGAAATATGTGGGGTATTTATAATGTTGTAAAAGTGGCAAAAAAATTAATTAATTTTATTTTTATTTTTATTTTATTATTATTATTATTATTTTTTAATCTAACATTCGAATTTTGTATAAAAGGGGATTTTTTTGTGAGTAATTGGGTATTGGAAATATTCCTTCGACAGCCACACACGACCAAAGGTCCACAATGACATGACAATGGACGACCGATGGTCGACCAAGCTTGACGACCTCCATTACATAGCCTAACAAACCATTACAAAGCCCGAAGTTAAATCATTTCAAAATTCAAAAAACACTAAGGGCCCGTTTGATATGGAGTTGTAGAATGAAAAAAAGAAATTAATGTGGGCTCCACATATAAATAATATGTTTGGTTTGTGGTTTGATTACAAAAAAGTGAATCAATCTATCAAAAGTCATTTCTACCTAATAAGATAGGATTCATTTTATTTTAATGTAGGCCTCACATGTTTGTCTATCTCTCTTTTCATAATTATTATAAAATAATATTTTTTATAAAATCTTTTACATAAAATAAACTTTTATAAGATTTAATTTTTCTCACTCCATCATTAATTTTAATCCAAAATCAAATTCAAATCCGAATCCATCAACAAACCAATCGCACCTAATTTTAAGCAATGGGTGAGAGAAAGGTACAATATATCTAATTAAAAAAAAAAAAAAAAAAAAAACCACCTGCAAAATAGATATGGCAACTCAATCTTGACTTGGAACCAAATCCACAATAAACAAAGGTACATGTTGTTTGTGTGTTTGTGTGCGTGTGATGTAAACTCTTGTGCACAAACAGGGTCAGCAAACATCAAGTCATTTCTCTAACAAAAAGAAGCATCTGATTCTCTCTCTTCATTTACCTTTGAATACACGCCAAACATCATCAAACCCTCTTATCTCTGCCTCAAATTCCACTGTTTTTAATCAAAATTTAAGCAAGATCTCACAAACCCACCAACCTTTAACAAACTTAAACAAAACCCATAATTTATTTCATAAAAAAAAACCATAAAATTTATCATCTTTATAATTAAAAAAAAAAAAATGTTTGGGTCTTCTGATGACAAGAAACCCTTTAACCGATCTTATACTATTAAGTCATCATCAACTGATATCCCTGTAAAACCCTTCAATTATTCATCATTTCAACGCTCTGAATCAGTCAAAGTACCCGATTCTATTAAAGGAAAGGTTAGAAGCTTATGCAACTTATTCGAGTCTCGAAAAGAGTCTCGAAAAGCGTCGAAATTGAAATCGGAATCAAATGTTTCTGACCCAATTCAGCTACCTGGTACAGAAGATCGAGTTGTGGTTTATTTCACTAGTTTACGCGGTATTCGAAGAACATATGAGGATTGTTATTCAGTTAGGATGATTCTTAAGTTTTTTCGGGTTACAATTGATGAAAGAGATATATCCATGGATGCCGAATATAGGAAGGAGTTGTTGCGTGTATTGGGTGCGAAAAATGTTAGTTTGCCACAGGTTTTTGTGAGAGGGAAGCATATTGGTGGTGCTGATGTTGTTAAGCAGCTTCATGAGACTGGTCAGCTTGCTTCGATTTTAAAAGGGCTTCCGGTTCGATCAAGTGGTGCTTGGGAGGTGTGTAAGGCTTGTGGGGACGTTAGATTTGTTCCTTGTGCGAATTGTAGTGGTAGTAAGAAGGTGTTTGATGAGGATGATGATATGCTGAAAAGATGTCCCGATTGCAATGAAAATGGTTTGGTCCGTTGCCCAAGTTGTTGTTCTTGAATCCAACTGGTGGGTTTGATTCGCTTTATTATCTTAATCTACATATAATTGTTCAACCTTTTAACATGGAACCAGGGAACGGAGCTCTGTGTTTCTGCATAAAATGTTGGTTATTTATTTGCGTGTGTCTGTTTAGATGGGGTTGAGGATATATACGTTCATCCTCTTTATGAACTAGGTTGTGAAATAATCCCCTTAACCTTAGAAGCTTGTGTATATATAGTACTCATGGAATGGTAAAGTTGGTAATTCTATATCCAACTTCCGGTTCGTGTATATTTTAAAACTTGTGTTTGTAATATGTTGCACTGTTATTTAAGTGCACTCTCTACATCGGAGAGATTTATTGAGTTGGTTTTTGGTTCTTGGCTATTGTTAACTGAAAAAATGTGTTTTGCACTTGGTGAATGTTACTATTGCTAGCATACATAACCATTAGGTTAGTTCAATGTTACTATCGTCAACTTACTATTTGTTGGTGTATAGAGATGTTTATGACTTCAATCGTTCATAGTTCTTCAATGAGATGTTAATATGCTATTCTGCTTATACAACTAAGGTTCTGCTTTTCTTGCTCGATTACTATGTTATAGTTCAATATGGCTAGATTTATCTTTTAGTTTCTCGTAACTTGATAAAAACCTACAGATATGGAGTTATAACATAAATGCTTTGAGGTTTCAGAACATATGTTTTGACTTATGCACAGAAGGAATACCTCTGTATTTGTTTGTGCTTGCGACTTAAGTCTAGTTGATTTTTCTTTTTTTTTTTGAACTTCACTCATTATGATATGTACCTATGTTGCATCATTTGCTAGTTACCATCAGTCAGGTTGAGCCTGCCAAGTGCAAGGTGCGATCTGTTCAGCTTTGAAATATATGCTCTTTTTTGTGTTTTTGGTCTTTTATGAGGCTTGGAGCAAAGAAAACGACATGGTATAACCTTGTGATCGACACCAGATGGCTTGTTTTAGATATCTGCTCCATTAATCTACTTGTTATCCTATTTTGCTTTTTAACTCTCGTCTTTCATACGACGGAAAATAGAACCCCAAAAACAATCTTCCTCAAGCCTGAATATCTTGCCTAAAGATGTGAGATGATCTTTATCACGTTCTGTTGGGTCCTTTGGATGCCTGTCATGAGTAAGAAAGATTTAGATATCTCAAGCTATAGAAAGTGGGATACAATGATTATTAGAAGGAAAATGATATGTTATAAATGTTGTTAGAGACGAATACAAAGACTCAAAATAGTCTTGCCAGTTGTGTGGTCTGTGCACCTAACTCAGTGGAAATAATATAGGCAAAAATACCGAAGACACATGATGTGTTGCCTGTTTGCTGCTACACTACAAGATCTATTATAGGCGAAAAAATGGGTAATGGAGACCAAGCCTGGGAGATACAGACCTGAGTAAAAATGGTTGGAGTTGAGTAAATCTATGAACAATCTTCTCTCTAAAATAAAAAAAATCGAAAAAATAAAAAATAAAATAAATAAAAAAATTTGTTTTAAATATAACCCAAGTCAAGTCATATTATATTTTTTGACACTTTTTGACACAATCTATCAGTTTGTTTCATATATCTATAGTCCGGAATATGTTTGAACATTGTTGACACTTTTTGGCATTTTCTATATGTTAGGTTACCATAATTGTTGTAATACAAGTATATGAGATGATAATGAGATAAAGAGAAACAAGATTGGTCGATCACTTCACAATATAAATTGACAAAGGTTTAGTGTATATATGAAATAACCAATACTCTCAAATGAGAGTTACATGTGTTTATATAGGAGAGGATGCAAGGGCAACAAGTCTAGATCCTTCCTTCCATACTAATGGGCGTTTACATAGGCTCATGGGCTTACTTAATAAGCCTATTAATATAAACTAACATATAAGCCTAAGAACTAAGCAACCTATTACATAAATAAATTACAGACACTTGATAATAGTTACACGTAACAATCTCCCCCTAAGGGTTGGTCATCAAAGGTTGCTTGACGTCAGCTTTTCTTCTTTAGTTTGACGACTCATGTATCTTTGTTCTTCGTTCTTTGTTGTTGTTGTGATCATATGTTGTTATCTGCCTTTCATCAACGTCTTAGTCTCTAGTGTCTTTATGTCTTTCTCGAACATGCTCATACATCTTTTGACTTTGAATCTTCCTACTTGTACATCTCTCAATTACTTAGCTTTGATCATTGGTATTTAAACTTTGTTTTGATCTTTGGTGAGAGCTTTCTTTGAACTTTGCTGATCTTTATCTTATGTTATGATGTTCGTATGAGCATGTGGAGATGGAATACTGTTGATGATTGTGGTGGTGGTAATGGTCTCTCCTGGAACTCCGGGACTCCATTCATGTATGTAAACAGTTAGCAATAAAGTTCCGGCGTAAGTTGGATATTTTGTGCAATTACATCGGTCAGTCCCAGTGCGTTCTTTGACAAATCTCAGACCGGATGGTCACTGGCATGTCACCATACTCAATATCTTCACTCTATCGTTGTGAGCCGTTGGAGTATACCGAGGTATCACTCCAGGACTGTAGACCGTTTGAAACCACCGCGAACACTAGGCGTAACCCACAAGGGATTACCGAAGTGACCTGCTGTCAGGGCTGTTCGATGTTGACCCTGGCAAGAGTTTCCATTTAATCACTGAGGAGCACATTAGTAAATCCTCTCATAAATGTTCTGGCAGATTGCTAGGATCTGCGTAGGACTCAAATTTACCACTTGTGTTCTTATTGTTTGAACAACAAGTGTAGAAATGTTCAGTGTTCCTAAGCGATCTTTTGATGAATCTCGTGGCTCTAGACTCGATTTGTGCGTTTTGGTTTTAGTAGTCGGAGACTGGAGCGGTGTCTCCTGATTCAGTATCAACACATCTCGTAGTGAGAGGTCGATAGATTATGCAGGGTTCTCCGTGAGAATGAAACGAGTCCTTTTAAGAGAACTTGAGTAGCTAGAAGGTTAAGTGCAGTGCGTCACTGGGTCTATGACGTCTTTGTCTTCAATACCGATGTCATCTTAGTGATAACCAGTAGCATATGAATTGAACCCGGTTTCTGCCCTAAGTTGAACATATGGAGGGCTATTTCTTTTCACCCTTTTCTTAACTTTTCTTTTTAATTCTTCAACTCTTTCTTTCTCCTTTTCTCATATATTTTTTTTTCAATCATACCTAAGGACTTCTAATACTTACTATGGGTATTGTCCTTGGGTAGATCCCTCCGACTCTGGCGGATCATAGGACGTATTTCCTATCCTTAGTCACTGGTATGTGTGAAAACACATACCATTTTATTATCAAAACCGGACCCAAAAGACCAAAAACTAACCCTTAATGCCAAATATATTTGTGCTTTTTGTGTTTATGCATGTGCATGTAACGGATTTGACAAAATGGACAAAGAAAGACAAAACGGAAGTAACCGAGCACGAGAATGGAAAGAGCTTAAAAAGCCATAGGCGGGGATCTATTTCTTCATTTTGGATCATGCCTTCAGCCTAAAATACCAAATCTATCCTCACTGTCAAATCATTTTCACCACAAGTCCCTAGAACCAATTCTGTTACATTAGCCCGCTTTAAAAGATAGCATTAACTTACGTGAATTGGACTAGAATGCGTTAGTGTACTTTTGCCCCGCAGGTAGTATCATTTAAGTGGCAAAGTAATAGAATGTTGAGCCTATAAATACCCCTCATGACTCTCCATGAGGGGTGAGGTTAAGCATTTGGTCATTTGTATTGTGTGTTTTATCAATCAAGCATCTTTTGTTTCTCCTCCCTCTCTCTACTTTCTCTCTCTAGAAGAGATGAATATTTTCATCTTCTTCCACCAACCTAGACCTCCAAAACCACATAAATCTTATGTTATTCGATCCTAACAATTGGCATCGGAGCTAGGTTGTCATCTTTATCGATTTGTGTGGTGGTTGTATCATTTTTTAAGTCGTTTACCCATATTATTTTAGATCCGGAAATTTTTTCCCTATTATTTTGGTAATCAGTTTTTAAAAGTTTAGTATCCTTTCGGTTCAAAAGTCTTGTGGTCGTACATGTATAGATATATGTTTTGAGTATCTTTTGGTCCAAACAATATATCTCATCTTTTTAGACTTTTTTGTTACCATATCGTGAAGTCAAAGTGGTCATCTGGTGAGTTTATCATGGTCAAACTAGGTATATTATGAAGCATATTAGTCACTTTTTCTGGGTATCCTTGAAGAAGGACGGATTTTTGGTCGGAATACTCGTCGGAAAAATGGTCAAAGGGTCAAAACCCTAGTTTTCTACGCCTATGGACATTCTTACGCGTATGGAATCTGGCGTAGAGCTTCGAGTAAGAAAATCTTACGCTTAAGCAAAAATTTACGCATAAGACTATGCTTACGCGTATGTATATTCTACGCATAAGAAATCTGGGTTTACGCATAAGAAAAGAGGTTACGCATATGTACATGTTACGCATAAGCAAGAAGCTTACGCATAAGACAAGTTTACGTATAAGGCAAGAAGTTACGCGTAAGGTTTTTAACTGAAAAGAAAAATGCGTATGCGTAAACCATAACTAGACCAAGACCACAAAACAAATACCAAAAAAGACTCGACCTTAGTTAATACATGATTGGTCCATGTTTTTAATGTAAAGAAAACGAGTAACAAAGAGGCTGTAACAACAAGATCCGAAAAAAAAAAAAATCATCTCACCACAATCAAATCCCAAATCTATCCTATCCTATCATCATTTAACAAACCTCAACATCACAACTCCAATCAAACAAACAATTCAAAATCAAAAAATTTCATCTAATCTCAGTTTTGATTCGGTTTTTTTGGTAATCTTTTAAAGATTATTTCAATTGAATCAATTTCATCATCGATCTTATTTTGATATTATTCGAAGACAAAGAAAGAGTATAACAACTATGTTATCTCGTTTCTTTATTTCGTTCATGAAAAGAAAAAGAAAACGTAAACAATATCACATTAAAACCTACCCGAGACCCTTTTTCAAGGATCTTTAAGCCGCTTATCACACTTTCCTGACTCAATTAGATCATTTGGTTTATTGTTTCATTCATGGATTAACAAGAGAGGGTATTTGTTTGATTGATGATGTGAGATGAGATTGAAATGATTGGAGCATTTGATTTCCAGATCTGGGAGTAGAACGTTTTTTGTGGTAGGCGACATATTTGATGTAGGTGTATTTTAGGGTTAATGTAATGACCAAAATATTAGGGTATCACGTTTTACTTGCTGAAGTTTATGTGTGAGAGGATTTGGATCGGGTTAGTTAACTGGATTGGCTCGTCTCTTGTGTGGGCTTATCCGATGAATGGGCTTAAATTGTTATATCATTGAGATTTTATGGACTGGGCTGATGGATGACATTTAAATGGCTGAAATGGATATACAAAGATATTGTCATCCGAAACTTGTTTTTACAAAATTTTGATACAATTTTGTTGGAATCACTCCTAAACCTTATTTCAAGTGTTAGTGATTCATATGTAATTGTTAGCTTAATATGGCTTTTGTGTTAGTAATCAATGCTAGGCTTATGTAGAAAGCCAATAAGCCTAGGCCAAGCCTAATAAGTAAATGGATGGGAACTTGGAGTGTTGCCCTAGTTCCCTCCTATAAATACTCTTGTAAACCTTCAATTGAAGGTTGGTTGTTCATTATCTCATTCACTCATAAAACTTATCTTTACATTCATACGTGTGTGTGGCTATTTGTTCAACCGATCTCCTCTCTTCTATTTCTTATATTGATGCTTGTGTTACTAATATGGGAACCTAACTTATTGTTATCATTCGCCAAATAGTTGGGTGAAAGGTTTTGTTTTGAAGTTACGTTTTATTTTTGTTCTCGCGTAAGTCTCGGTTTTGGAAACTTGATACGCTTAAAAACTCATTTTACACTTTCTAATCCAAGATTCTTGCACTTTCAACGTTATTTGGTGTTAAAATATATGTTTTGGCAAACGTTTCGAACTTTACGTGTATTTCATTGATTTTGAGCTTGGTTTTATACGCGTGTTCATCTTTACGCGTAAGGTGTTTTTAAGTTTTGGATCATCAAGTTTCACACTTTTGTGTTATTTTCGTGATATTGAAGCTGTTTCATCACAAAAATCTGGTTTAGAAACATCTTTGGGCAGAAATCATTTTTGGTTGCTTTCTCTGGCGTAAGAAAACTGATGCAGGTTTTACTGACCAGGTCTTAATATTTATAGTGTCTCGCTATACCTAAGGTCAACCCTAATGCACTAACGAGCAGTGTACCCGGTCGTGTGTAGTGTAGTAAATGGTAAAGCCGAGGTCGTCCCAAGAGCTATGTGTGTCAGATAATTACTAAGTCTAATTGTCACAGAATATAAATGGTTTGATATGGTTTTAATTAATTAAACTACTAAAGCAGAATATATAAAAGCAATTAAATGGTAGAAAGGAAATCAATAGAGGAATAGTGGTGCTAACCTAGTCAATCCTCCTAACTAGTTATGTCTACGTCTACTTACTTCCAATTACTTCAGGTGAGGTCAAATTCGAGAGGACAGCATTTGGTCAATTCGCCCTAACCTATCAGCAAAGATGCCACCACAGGAGAAATCAGGTAGCACCATCATAAGTCCTGTTGTTCTGGTCCCTAAGCAAGTCATTAAGTACGCTACATGCTAGATTCTAAATAGTCAGTGTCCGGCCCGTTAGGAACAGACACTACACCCCCAATTCTTAAGTTCATCAAACGATAGGTGATCAGTTGATCAAATCGCACAAGTAGAAAGGGTCGTCAGTTGGTCATATCTTACCCTTCCCGTCTCAGTCCGCTCACCTAGGGTCATTTGGTCATATCTCCTAGGCAATTGGCCTCTACCGCCATTCAAAACTACCGAACCGGGGTGACTACCAAGAACTATGCATGCATACACTTAAAACGGTATGCGAAGTAAAGGTAAATGTAAACAAAACAATTAAGGAATCATAACTAGGCTAGCACCAAAGGGTGCTTAGCCGCTCATATTAATCATGCACATCAATTCAATATTCAAAGGTCCGAAATACATGAATTGAAAGTAAAAGAAATAATAAACGCTAAAGCTTATCGTAATGGTGTGACTTCTCCTT
The DNA here is from genome assembly GCA_910596185.1 of Chrysanthemum makinoi. Taxonomy (NCBI): domain Eukaryota; kingdom Viridiplantae; phylum Streptophyta; class Magnoliopsida; order Asterales; family Asteraceae; genus Chrysanthemum; species Chrysanthemum makinoi. Next base: position 158,437,583 of record OU343217.1, on the reverse strand, counting down.
GGAAACAGCTCCGTATGCTTCCCTAGACCTCCCTAGAGCTTTTTCCCACGTTCTCAAAGTATTGTGTGTGGAATGGAATGAATAGAAATGCTGGAATTCATGGGGTATTTATAGGCCAGGTCTGGCGTAACCAAAAGATGAGTTACGCCGTAACCTCCGTAAATGCACTAGATCTGCTAGTTAGGGGTAACCCGATAAGTGGTTACGTCGTAGTCTTCAATAAACCAAGTTACGTCGTAAATGATGCAGTAGTTACGGCGTAAGTATCAGCGGCGTGGAACCTCTTTTGACCTAATGGAGTTACGGCGTAATCTTTGGAAGGAGTTACGCCGTAACATCTTGATGAGTTGGACTTCGGGTCACTTTATAGTTACGGCGTAATGTGAGAGAAGATTCGCATACGTAACTTCTTCAAATAAGCATCTGTGATAAATCCTTAGTAATGTTCCCATTTCAGCGTCTCTTTAGCTCCAATGCTCGCCAATTTACGAAAGTGTAAAACAATGGAAAACAAGCGTAATTCCATATAAATGATATAAATACTTGAGCATTAACGGAAATTGACACTTAATATTCAGGACTATTTGATGTTATCAAATATCCCTCACTTGAACTCTACTTGCCCTCAAGTAGACCTTATTAGATAGATTCTTAAAAAGATATCTTCCAAAACCTGGAAAATATTAGTTTACAAATCCCTTATGCTAGAATAAAACAAAGCCGAACACCTCACTAAAGGGGAACAAACACTCAAATCTCTCAACTATTCTAAGTGTCAATTTCAGGTGATCACTCCAATCATACCTATCATAGCATGTATTCTATCATAAGCTTGAGTGTACACAAATCTCCACCACTAGAGTTAAGGGCTAAACAATTCCCGAAGGCAATATGGGTAGACACGACAAAGGTTAAGGGGTGACTCGTCATTACTAACATGTCACGGCGAAGTGGATAAAATCAATGATACATGACCAAATCCATGGCCAAGACACAAAGATTGCTTGCTGCATCACCTAGACATGCTTCATGACAAAAGGGTAGATAA
>OU343217.1:158422715-158436435 GCA_910596185.1 Chrysanthemum makinoi | reverse complement strand
TTTAAGCACTCGGAGATCGTTAGTGTTGCCAATGTAATCACAAGCAAACTAATAGAAGATCTCTACAACTTGGTATTGTAGCGGAAAATAAATACAAGTTATAATAACTAAGAACGCTTTTGATCCTCTATGGATCTTTTGATTGAAACTCTATGTTTCAGATATTTTTCAAGACTTGAAAGACTTTTTCAAAAGCTTATCTATTACAAACTATAATGGTTCCTTATATAGGCAAGAAACCCTAAAATGAGCGTTTACAATGTACGCTCCTAATACTAACATAGACTAAGCATGCATCTAGACAAGCATGCAACTAATCATATTGTTTTGTTCATCATATTGTTTATTCTGATTAAGCTCTACATAATACGGTGCCAACCTATCTTTAATACGGCGCTGACTTTTACTCTATACTGAGCTTATCTCTCCTACGTGGTTCGCACTTTCAGCAGCAACACAATATCTGCTTTAGCATTTCTACTGAAGTATAACTTCAGCAGAATCCATTCTTCTTCGGCAGAATCTTCTGCAGAATCTTCGGCAGAATCAGTAGTTTACCTTAATTCCCAACAATCCTCCCCTAAACTGGAATTTGACAAGGTTAAGTTCCAGTTTCCGTGATAGATCTGTAAAATTTTTGAGGATTGTGTTCGAACATCAGCAACAAAGATTAACAAGAGGAACATCTCTATGATGACTGAACTGTGATAATGATCTTTGCAAAGCAACATATGACATCATGTACATCAAAACATATAAGTTTCATACTATTCTCATCACTTCCAGGTGTGTTAACTCCTGTGAGAGGTGAATCATTGAAATTAATGGGTTTGATGTCTCTTTACCAATAGCCATTACTACTGGAGTAGCCACATGTTTAGGTTCGAAAACTATGGTACATTGATAACCATCTGATTTATTGGCAAACCAGCAACCATATCAACGGGTTTGACTTGTCTTTACCTGTAGCCGTTTGCTCAGGACTAGTCAATTCTTAGTATTGGTGAATTGAGCACCAAATATGGAGTCAGTTGCCTTTACCACATGCCATATACATGTGGGCTAGCCAATTCTTGGATTCCAAAAAAGGAATAGACCATGGTGAATTGATGACCATACAACCCTCAGCAGTTAAGCATGGGTGGTTGCATACCCTATGATTTTGAGCAAACCATTACAGCTATCAACAGATTTGATGTGTCTTTACCAAAGCTGTACCCTTTGGACTAGTCAACTCTTTGACATACACAAGGTACATCCGGTGAGTTAAAGACCATCTGATTTGGACAACAAACAAACCGTAATAAGTTGAAAATTAAAACTTAATTTTATTAAATAAACGCTATCACTATTTTTAAAATGATGTTTTTGTGAGTTTTCTTTTTATGAAAGTCTTTTATCTAACAAAAAAACTTAGACAAAAATAGACAAATAACATAAATAAAGCAAACTAAATGATCAAAACAAAGTAGTGCTGAGAGTACCAAGTGTCCTGATATGGATGAAGAATAGGCCTATTGCAGTTGTTGGAGTTGAGTTTTGATCAATCCCACCAGTGTTAAAGCAGACTGTCTTTCATTTCCCACAGGATCTGGAGGAATTTCCAACTTTTGACTCAGCATCTTTTCCATAAGTCTTTTGGGCAAAGGATACTTTCTTTCAGAAAACATGCAGACAGTGATTCCACCCTTAGTCTCAAGCACATGCACACGAGGGAGAGGATAGAATCTCCAAGATGTAAGCTTCCACCGATGTGAGTTTTCCCAAATGGAAGATGCTTTGCTATTGGGAATGTGGGAGTTGAACAGAACTTGAAGATCTCCTGGTAAGAACATCCCAGAACCTTGTGGTTCCTTGTTGCAATAATAGGTGGTAACTTGGGTGAACAGAGAAAGTAAGTCGCCTGTCTACCAAGTGTAGAATTTCCTTTAGAAAGGTGAATTCCATTGAAGTGGAGTCCCTTCGAAGAAGAACATTCATCTCATCATCCTTTAATTTCCACTCTAACACCTATTCTGAATTTCCATCAGAAAATCAGCAGTGAGACCCTTCTATAATGAAAGTGGAGTCATCGCTTCAAGATCCAAATGAGATCTTTTGGCCATACTCTTCTTCCTCCTCCCAGGCTGATAGATATCCCTAGAGTGAGCATTTTCATCTTGTGCATTTGTAGTAGGGCTTGAACCGGTAGATTGAGACTTGGTTGCAGCTCGAAGTGCATTCATCCCTGTGGAATATATTTATAGCCCTCTCTGTTTTAGTTTCGTGAGATCGCTTCCTTTACTTGAATCTTCCAGTGTGACAACAGGTGCCACTGAGGGAGAGGGAGTTGATGCTTCAGGAGAAATGGAAGATGGTTCAGAGATTGACCCTTGAGTAGAGGAAGCAACTTCGAAGTTGCTTCAGCAGAATGACCGAGAGGATTCCTTGGTTGGAGCATCATCAGCCTTGAGTCTTTTGGCTTCTGGAGCAGCTTCATTCTCTGAAATCCCTTTTAAGTTGGTAGAAGGTGCTGAGGATGATGATCTTTCCTTCATGATTTGGTTATATTTGCGATACAGGACATGATCAGGAAAAGCCTTGACTTGTTTCATTGTTAACCCAAAGTTGTACATTGAGCATTGGTTCTTCACCACCCTTCCTATTTCATCTTTAGTAGGGGGTTTGTCTTTGGCCTTCTGAGCTTGGATGGCCCTCTTTTGTGCAATTGCTTCTTGCCTCCTTTGTCTTCCCTGAGCCATCATTCGCTCCACATAATTGTCACTGAGGAAATCACCACCTAGTATGCTCTGAGCTAGAGAAGGTCTTGAAATGACTTGCTGAGTTAGAATATCCCAGTGTTCAGCAGGCATCTGAACCCTCAGTTCATCGAGTTCTTTTCTTCTCTCAGGAGTTAAAGATGAAAATTCCTCTGTTTCAAGTTGTTTAGCCAATGCTACACTTTCCTTTGACTTCTCAAACTCAGCCAATCTACTTGCTTGACCTAGTCTTTCCACCTCACTTACCAGATCTGGACCAAGCTCATCTTCAGTGATGACATTTTTTCCTTTATCATCAGGCTTCTTGGCACACTCTTCTTCCGTTAAATCAATGACAGGTACCTCTGTAGTAGTACCTAGGTCAACATGTTGATGCCGATCATCAACTGGAGTGGTCATAGTAGCAATGTCAGACAGATCTGGCGAGGGGAAAGGTCTGTTGGTTCTTGAACTGATGCAGATTGATTAGGATCTGAAGATACATCCTCCATAAGTACATCAGCAGATGCATCCTTATCAACCCAGGTTCCTTTGAAGCTTCAGAAGAAACCTTATGAAAATAAGATCTCTTCCTTCTTTTGTAAAGGACAGGCTCCTTCTTCTTTGAGGAAGTGGCGGCTAATGATAAAGGATCATTGAGAGAAACAGCAGCCAACATGTCCAGAGACTCAAAATGAGGATCTTCTTGTTCTTCATCGGAGGAAACCACAAGTTTCCTTTTGGAGGCCCCTTTTAGTTTGTGCTCTAAGACCTTGACCTGATTTCGCAGTTCTTCAATCTTACCCCCAAGAGAAGACTTGGTCTCTGCAAGCTCCTTTTTTAGACTATTAACCTCTGCAAAGATACCTTGACAAGAGCATACACAGATGAGAGGGTAATGGGGTCCTCAGCTCCACCAGCAGATTGCTCTGTGGTAAGGGGAGCCTCATTGGACCTTCCAGAAGTAACCTGGTCATGCTCAATGTGAGGAAGATCTTCATCGAGAGGATTCCTCACAGGACTTGGTGTGGGTGGTCTATTGAGATCTGACTCATCATGAGTAGCTAGAGTGGGTGGAGGACTGGAACATGGTGGTTGGTCTGGAGCAACATGAGTTGCTTCAACAGTTGAAGATGGGCCCTCATCACAGTGAACCAATGGATTACCATCAGTAGCAACAGGTGAGGAAGGAGGACTATGAGCCACATTCTCCTCATCAGCAGCCTCATTACCTTGGGGCAACATGGCTGCTAGCAAGGGATGATGTTCCCCCTGAAAGTGGGTTTTCATTGTAGCAAACAATTTAGCAGTTAAAGTACCTATGGGATAGAAAGATTGGGCCTGGGTAGAGGTGTCTAATATCATTTGAAGAAACCTGGGGTACATTAAAAATTTTCCCTTTGTCTTTTGAATATTTTCAACCAAGTTTTCAAAAATATACTTAGAAAAATTGAAAGTTACCCCTTGTGAAAGACACACAATACCATAGCCCAGTCGTGTAGAGAACTGGTCCCATCCTCCAGTCTTGTTGCTCATGCATTGGAGCAGTGTGTGAACCAGGAACCTCCATTTTGGGCAGAGTTCCTTCTTTAGCCACATATCTGTTCTTGTTCCTCGATACCCAATAGCCCTTAGCCCATTAAGCACATCTTCCTGATTAGAGTGAAATACTCCTTCAGCATCTTCCAGGTGAAGCTTCCTCCTGATCAGGTCCTCGGTCACAATGTACTCTATTTCATCAATCACAGCCCTAATCTCTGTCTCGCTCCTCTTCTCAGCAGTTTCCCAAAATTGAGTGATCAGCGACTCATATATCTCATTTGGAGAATGAGATAGAGCATAGCAAATCTTTGACCTTTTCAGAAATTCCACCATAGGTTCGTACAGTTCATATCCCTTGCCGTTTCCCAGAAATGCAACTTTGTTGTGATCATGTTTGAATTCAAGAGCCATGAGGAATATGAGTGTTTAGGATTATGATTCTTGAAATGGTGAGTGTTTGTGAAAGTGGAATGAGAGGGAATTGGTTTGTTCTGAAGCGAGTAATGGTGGATGAAGTGTTTTTGCCCAAATTATAGTCAAAGAAAAATGGACCGTTTGGTTGACCTTTGCTGACGTGTATTGCATCTTTGTCCCAACCCAAAATAACACTTCGGCAGAAACATATGATCAATCTGCTGAAGTTATAACTTCAGCAGAATGCATCAAAGATTAGAGTATCTTCGGTAAGTTTCTAGAATTACTGTGCCACCCACTTGCATTAAACTCATTGAACCTCGAATCCGTCTATAAAATGATCCCAATGTAACTCATCTCTTCATCAAGATCCCCAAATAATTACCATAAACCCTAGATGCAAAATAAACCCAATTAACAGAATTGCACCATGAATACCAAACCTGAGATCATAGATCTCACTTCCTCATCTTCATCAACCTCTTCATCATCATCAAGTGGTGAATCAAACCCATGGTTCCATTACTTCCCTCAACCCTATCTACGACCAAATAAATCGCCCTTTCTCCCTTCTTCAGAAGATGACAGTGTAGTGAATCCAAGTGAATCTGCTGATGATTCTGATGACTCCTATAAGGAGGGAACGTCTTACTCCCAACCTCCAGCACCTTGGTCTCCACAAAGACCTCGTGCCAGGAATCCGCCACTCCCCAAAGATAGAGAGGTGGTTCTTGGTCTCACTGCGCCATCTTTTGGTGCATGAACACACATCGTATAGTAGAAGGGCTTAAGGAGGGTGGATCGATTGCATTTTGGTTGAAATGAATAGATGAAGCACACAGGACACGTTAGTTCTCTACGTCATCCTGCGTGGTCATCGTCATCATCAATCGTTTGCATCAATCCATCCCCCATTTTGGTCCTTAGCATCTTCATCGAGTTGGTCATGCATATCCAACCAGCCAGTTAAAAGGAATGGGTGGTTACGCAAGACCTACGAAAGCAAAGCCAGCATCTAACGCATATCCAACATTCACTTAGATTTCAGAATGAGGGATATACACTAGTTTAGGCTTAGCTTAAGTGTACAACTCGTATCTTGTAGATGCATAGTAGTAGGTTGACTTTATGTAAGCTGTAAGCTGTAAACTGTTTCTTGAATGAATGAATGAACAATTTGACTTCAATTTCTTTTCTTCAGTATATAACTTCAGTGGAATCAAATTGTATGCTTCAGTACCATTGATTTCAGAAGAAACAAGCAACATTCTTTTAGCTATTTTGACCATATACTCATGAACCACACTTGATGAATTTGAACTTGATCAGGGATATACAAACTGCAATCCAGATAAGGAACAGACAAAATGCAGTACAGACAACTGCAAAACAGACACAACAACATACACAACAACAAAAACAAACAAACTAGAGAATTATTAGAAGTTAGTGTTAGAATACAAACTAATATACAAAAATAATGCAGAGTTTGCACAAAATCCTCCCCTGAGGCATATGCCTCCCCTGAGGCCTATGCCTCCCCTCAAACTATGCAGTCAAGGGTTTAACATTCCAATATTGACCACAAGGTGTTGAAACCTTGGTCCATCAAACGCTTTTGTTAACAAGTCTGCCACATTATCATCAGTATGGATTTTAGCCACTTTTATCAAATGTTTTTCATAAGCATCTCTTATAAAGTGGTGCCTGATTTCAATGTGTTTCGTTCGACTGTGAAAAACTGGATTTTTGACTATGCAGATGGTACTTTGATTATCTATATGAATTGTAGTGTTCATAAAGTTGTACCCATAGTCCAGCAATTGGTTCTGAATCCAAAGGACTTGTCCACAGCAATTTGCAGCAGCAACGTATTCTGCTTCAGTAGTTGAGGTGGCCACGATGGTTTGTTTCTTGCATTGCCAAGAAATCAACCTCTTGCCAAGAAATTGGCAGCCCCAGTTGTGGATCTTCTATCCAGATTTGCACCAGCATAATCACTGTCACTATATGCTTCCAACTTGAAAGGAGATTCTTTTGGGTACCAAAGGCCTAAAAGAGGTTGGCCTTTGAGGTACTTAAAGATCTTCTTGACAGCATTGAGATGGGAAGCAAGTGGAGTGACTTGATGTCGAGAACAAACACTCACAGCAAATGTAATATCAGGTCTTGAAGCTGTCAAATACATTAATGAACCAATCATGGACCTGTACAGATGAACATTCACAGGTAGATCTGGTTCATTATTTGCTTTAGTCTTTGGAGCTTCATAAGGTGTTGTGGCAGTCCTAACACCTTCCATACCAAACTTCTTCAAAATGTCCCTCACATATTTATCTTGACTGATAAAGATGCCATCCTGTTTCTGCTGAACCTGGAGACCCAAAAAGAATGTAAGCTCTCCCATAGCACTCATTTGAAATTCACCCTTCATAAGTTCCTCGAATTCCCTGCACCAAGCTTCGTTTGTGGAACCAAAAATAATGTCGTCCACATACACTTGCACCAAAATGATGTCTGAGTAATTCTTCTTGAGGAACAGAGTTTTATCAATAGCACCTCTTCTATAGCCATGCTTCAGCAGGAACGATGAAAGCCGAGCATACCAAGCTCTAGGTGCCTGATGTAAGCCATAAAGAGCTTTAACCACCTTGTAGACATGATTTGGGTGATCAGGGTCTTCAAATCCCTTGGGTTGAGAGACATAGACCTCCTCTTCAATCTCACCATACAGAAAAGCACCCTTGACATCCATTTGATACACCATGAAACCCATGTATGAAGCATATGCCAAGAAAATGCGAATTGCTTCAACTCGGGCAACAGGTGCAAACACTTCATCATAATCAATCCCTTCCTCTTGTCTGAAGCCTTGAGCTACCAACCTTGCTTTGTTTTTGATCACAACACCCCTAGCATCTCTCTTATTCTTCAAAACCCATTTTGTCCCAATGGCATATTTGCCATGAGGGAGTGGAACCAAAATCCAAACCTGCTGATTGTGAAATTGTTGCATTTCTTCTTGCATTGCTTCGATCCAGCTTGGATCGTTGAGAGCTTGAGAAACACTAGTTGGTTCCACTTGAGAGAGAAAACAAGCAAACAGACAATGCTTGAGGTCTGTGTGATTGTCTCTTTGCTGGTTGGAGACATAAGAGAGAAAAGCAATCTGTTCAAACTGAGGACTGGTGATAGCCCTTCTAGTTCTAACAAGTGCCAGAAGATCACCTATGATGTTGGATTGAGGATGAGCAATGTTGATCCGCTGAGTAGTGGAGGGGTTGACTTCAATGGATGAGTCAAGATTAGTGATGGTTGGCTCAAATTCAGCATCATACGAGGGTGAGGTGAAGATGCCAGCTTTGGGTTGATGATTTCCAAGATCTGAAGGTTTTGGAAAGCGTGTATAGGGTTCACCAAAGTCTGAAGATACTTGAGAAGGAACAGCATAGCCTTCAGCAGATTTGGGGAAGGTAGGTGTGACAGAATCAACTTCAGCAGAAACATGGTTTCTACCGACTCCTTCATTATTAACCTCTCCATTCAGTTTCTCTGCTTCAAGCTTAGCTGCAAATTCTTGAGTCTGGAGCCTAGCAAGGTCCTCAGCATAATGAGAGTCATCTTCATCACTCGAATCAGCAGTATCCTTGGAGGTGGTACCTGCAATATTGTTAGGGGAGAAAGAAGGTACAAGTATGGGTTGCTCATCATCTTCAAACTCATTTTCAGAGCCATCATCTAGGGGACCTGCATTGTTAGTTGGAGACACTTGAGGACCTGCATTTTGGTTAGCCAGATGTCTGTGGTAACCCAGATAATCAGTTAAGTAGTCAAGATCAAAGGACCATGAATGACCTTGTCCTTGAACATTAGGCTTGTCTTCCAAAAATCTCAGGTTCAACGTCTCCTCTATTTTCTTGGCTTGCAAGTTGTACACCCTGTATGCCTTACTATGAGCTGAATAGCCTACAATATAACCATCATCAGCCTTCTCATCAAACTTTCCCAATGGATCACTTGTGTTCAGAATGGTCACTTGACAACCAAAAGGTTTTAGGTAGTGAATGACAGGAACCTTCCCAAAGAGAAGTTCATATGGGGTTTTGAGTTGTGGTCTAGTAATGGACACCCTGTTTAGCACATAGCAAGCAGTCCCAACAGCTTCAGTCCAGAACATAGTGGGCAGTTTAGAGTCTGCAAGCATGGATCTTGCAGCCTCTATTAAGGTCCTATTCTTTCTTTCAGCTACCCCATTTTGTTGTGGGGTTCTTGGATTACTATAGTCCCTTTTTATGCCTTTTGACCCACAGAGTTCTATAAGAACAGCATTTTTAAACTCTGTCCCATTATCACACCGAATACCTTTGACCTTTCTGTTCAACTGATTTTCAACAAGTGTGATGAATTCATCAGCACTTGAGATGTTTCATCTTTGGTTCTGAGAAAGAAAACCCAACAAAATCTGCTATATCCATCAGTGATCACCAAACGAAGTACTTATGATCAATGCTTCTGACTTGAGTTGGACCAAACAGATCCATGTGAAGCAACTGAAGAGGTTCAGTGATGATGCTCATAGCATTGATAGCTTTGTAAGAGGCTCTGTGTTGTTTTCCTTTATTGCAAGCGACACAATTATGATCATTGGTAAAAACTTTGGTGGGAAGACCTTCAACAAGACTCATGTTAGAGAGTTTGTTAATGGTCTTGAAATTCACATGCGCCATCCTCCTATGCCATTTTGTAGATTCATCAAGTGATGCTTTAGCCACCAAACATGTGAGGTCACCATCCGGTTGAACTTCATTAAGGTTGAATGTGTATAAGTTGTGAGTGCGAGGAACTTTCAGTAGAATTGAAGTTTCTTCGGGGAGTTTGAAGTCTTTAGACAGCACAAGACATTCATTCTCTGTGAAGAGGACTTTGTTCTTAGTGTCACAGATTTGTGAAACAGAGAACAAGTTGAAATGCTGAAGTTCCTTAACATAGTACACATTTTCAAAATCTAGATGAGGTGTCTTTATGGTGCCTTTCCCTGTGATACTACCATCACTTCCTCCAAAAGTTACATTGCCTCCTCCTTCAATAGGGACAAAATTGTGCATCATATTCCTGTTCCCAGACATGCTTCTGGAACAACCACTATCAACAATACCAATATTCTTATGCTTAAGGGGATGATCCTACAAACAACCACAAAATATATACAAACTGTTAGTATACAATGGAGGTTCAAGTCATTACTGACTTGAACCTGCCTTGTGGATCACAGGTTTAGGACAAGAGTATTTAGAGGATCCACCATTGTTCTTGGTCCTCCATTGATAATTGGGTCCCTTGTTAGTCCAAGAACAACCTGCTGAGGGCTTCACAGCAGTGCTCCCATATCCCATCCCAGCATACATAGAGTCAACATATGTAGGCCAATAACCATGTTTAAAGTATGGGCTAGTTGGTTGCACATAAGGTCTGGTGACTGATTCTCTCCAATGAGAGTCAGTATTAGCTGCTTGTGGGACATAAGGTGGAATATTAGCAACATTGGTCCATTTAGATTTGTGTTTCTGGTGAGTAGCACATGCACCCAATCTTTGCTCATAAAAATCACAATCCTTAATCAAATGAAATTTACTTCCACATACAAAACATGTCTTCTTCTTGGAAGATTTATTCAAATAGGGAGATGTTTGATTACATGAAGAAGTACTTAAATTAGAAACATTCAAGGAATTGTTTTTAACAGACTGATTATTCAAAGATTTAAAAGACAAGTCTTCAGAAGAAACTGTCTTGGAAGTTGATTCCTCAGCAGCTTCCTTAGAGGGTTTGTAAGTAGACTGGGGTGCAGGCTCAGGCTTGGAAAGGTCAGACTTCTCATTTGAATCACAGCTTTCATAGGAAGTAGACCCTTGATCCGATGAATTGTCACTGTCAGAGCAAGAGACAAAGTCATTAGATGAGGTATCGGGGTCTGGCAAGTCTTTTGACTTTTTGCCATATAGATGATGTGATCCATCAAAGTCAACAGTGATGGACAGGTCTGTGGGCATAAATTCACCTCTAATAGGTCCAGGGACAGCATGCATATCACCCTCTTTAACAAAGTTAGCTAACCCTGCTGGTGTGGATTTACGACCATCATACCTAGCTTCTACTCCTACATACTTTTGAAATCCTAATCCTAAGCCAGAGGTTACAGATTGACTATTATAGAGTTCTCTAGCTAGATTATCACCTGAAATTAACCATTGTTTATTCCTAGCTATTTCCTCAGCTACCTTTTCTTTAAGCTCTAGGTTTTCAGACACAGCTTCATCCTTAGCTTTCTCAGACAGTTTTAAATAATTATTAGCAACTTCAAGATCAAACTGTAACACCTTTATCTTTTCTTCATAAGCTATTTGATTCTTTTGAAACCATACCTTTTGTCTTTCAACTGTTTTTAATGCTAGTTTATGAGCTTCATTTTCAACATAGCATTCATCAAACTTAGGTTTCATAGCATCATACTCTTCTTTAAGTTCATTGTATCTTAGACTACAACCAAATATACAGTTGTGTACCTGAGATAGTCCCATCAAGGCAAACTGATCATGCCTTTCATCCGAAGTACACCTTGCCAGCAATCCAAGCTTATCAGAATCATGAGCTTCTTCATTTACAGGTTCATGTGCAGTCCAGTTGACCTGTTCATCCATGGTGAGAAGAGCTGCTGAAGCTCCAGTTTCCTGCTGTTTCTGCTGATAGGAAAGGTAATTAGCTCCATCTCCACTTTTCCTGTCTTTGCATTCCCTTGAGAAATGCCCCATCTGGTGGCAAGTGAAACACTTGACTTTCCTCCTGTCAAAGCGGGCTGGTTCCTTTCCCTTGAAAGCAAACTTCCTTCCAGACTTCTCTTCAAACCTTTTGATGTCCACTGACAGTAATGCCACCTGCATTTTCAGTTTCATCTCCTCCATTTCAAGTGGGTCCAACTGATCAAAGTCTTCATATGCAAGATACTGCTGAGTATCATAGTCAGCAACAAATGAATGAAGAACATCCTCCATCACACTACTAGACCTAGCTTGAGAACATGGTGGAGTGGGACGAGGGTTATGTGGTGGAGGGGGGGATGAAGATGATGATGGAAAGTAGTTGGAGCTCGGAGACGATGGAAAATAGTTGGAACTAGGAGCTTGCACCATCACGTTGGAGTGAGATGTCCCAACAAAAGCTGCATGGCCAGACGAAGATGTACGGTAGGGAGTTCTAACATCAGGTTCAAGGGTTCTGAGTCTGTTATATAGCTCATCAAAGGTAAGCATATCCAGCCCTCCTTTAGCCTTGAGGGCAATACTTACATGTAACCATGATGGAGGTAACGATCGAAGGAACTTTGAGTTGCAGTCATCATTATCCGGTTTTGCATTCAGCTGGTTCAGTTGACTCAAGATCCTATGGAACCTGTCGTATCCTTTGTGAATGCCTTCTTCTTCAGAGATATTGAAGTCCTGAAATTGTTGTCTCAGCATGGACTTCCTCATTCTCTTTGATTCTTCATTTCCACCGAACCTTGCTTTGAGAGCCATCCATATGTCCTTTGCATCATCCATATGATGAAAATCACACAGATGATCTTCTGGTATGGCTTGAAGCAGAATGGTCTTTACTTTATGCTCTCTCTGCATAGCTAGTACCTCTTCAGCAGTTTTTGGTGGAGCCATGATAAATTTCCCACCCCTGTCAGGAATCATCTTCTTTAAACTGTTTCCTTTCTTTACAACCTCCCACAGATTCCAATCAATATTGGAAATCCAGTTTTCCATCTTCATAGCCCAAAGTTCATATTCTTCCCTTTTCAAATAAGGAAGTTTACCATTACTGTTTGAGAGACTGAGCTGTTGCATGGAAGTGGTGTTGGTGTTGTTTGTGTTGGTGGCTTCAGTTTCATTATCGGATCCAGGCATGGTGAATGAATGTTCTTAGTATCGTAGAGACTTCCCGAGGCTCTGATACCACTTGTTGAAAACACAAAGACCTTGATAGATCTTTAAGCACTCGAAGATCGTTAGTGTTGCCTATGTAATCACAAGCAAACTAATAGAAGATCTCTACAACTCGTATTTTGTAGCGGAAAGTAAACACAAGTTATAATAACTAAGAACTCTTTGATCCTCTATGGATCTTTTGATTATAGAAACTCTATGTTTCAGATATCTTTTTAAGACTTGAGAGACTTAAGAAAAGCTTATCTATTACAAACTATAATGGTTCCTTATATAGGCAAGAAACCCTAAAATGAGCGTTTACAATGTACGCTCCTAATACTAACATAGACTAAGCATGCATCTAGACAAGCATGCAACTAATCATATTGTTTTGTTCATCATATTGTTTATTCTGATTAAGCTCTACATAATACGGCGCCAACCTATCTTTAATACGGCGCTGACTTTTACTCTATACTGAGCTTATCTCTCCTACGTGGTACGCACTTTCAGCAGCAACACAATATCTGCTTTAGCATTTCTGCTGAAGTATAACTTCAGCAGAATCCATTCTTCTTCGGCAGAATCTCTTCGGCAGAATCTTCGGCAGAATCAGTAGTTTACCTTAATTCCCAACAACTCCTAAACCTTATTTCAAGTGTTAGTGATTCATATGTAATTGTTAGCTTAATATGGCTTTTGTGTTAGTAATCAAGGCTAGGCTTATGTAGAAAGCCCATAAGCCTAGGCCAAGCCCAATAAGTAAAAGGATGGGAACTTGGAGTGTTGCCCTAGTTCCCTCCTATAAATACTCTTGTAAACCTTCAATTGAAGGTTGGTTGTTCATTTATCTCATTCACTCTACGCATAACTTGTCTTTACATTCATACGTGTTTGTGGCTATTTGTTCAACCGATCTCCTCTCTTCTATTTCTTGTATTGATGCTTGTGTTACTAATATGGGAACCTAACAATTTTTTTTTTCATAAGTGGTATATTGAGTGGTATTTTTGGTATTATAAATTTTCACTGAAGGATACAAATTCACGGCTTGAG